>PVHX01017892.1:0-38633 GCA_004024805.1 Geosciurus inauris | reverse complement strand
GTGGTTTTAATTTTTTATTTCCCTTTTTAAGGAAAAGAGTAGTTTATCAACTCCAATAGCATTTTTTTTAATTGCAAAAAGATATATATAACATACAGTTTACCTCCTTGGCCATCTTTAAGTACTTGGTTTAGTAGTAAGTGTCTTCACATTGTTGTGTACCAAGTTTTAGCACTTTTTTATCTTGCAAAACTCAAGCACTGTACCCTTTAAATAACAAGTCTCCTTTTCCCTCCCTCCAGCCCTTGACAACTAACTTTCCACTTTATGTTTCTGTAAGTTTGTCTAATTTAGACATATCATGTAAGTAGGCTCATACAGCATTTGTGTTTTACACTTAACTTTGTTTACTTAGTGTAAGGTCCTCAAGGTTCAGTTGTGTGGCAGTATTTGTCAGAATGATCTTCATTTTCAAGGCTGCATTAATATCCCATTGTATGTATATGCCATTTTAATTTATTCATTTATTATTTTTTTCAAGTTTGGAAATTTTATTTTTCAAATATCCACTGATGTTCTTAAGAACAGAAGTTTCCTGAATCAAAGAAAGTATCTCAAAAATATTACATGAAAGGTATGGAGACATAACTCAGTGATAGAATATGTGCTTCGCACACACAAGGTCCTGAGTTCTATCCCCAGGATTCCAATAAACAAACAAACAAACAAATAAATAAAAGATTACATGGGTGTTTTCTTACTTATCTTAGGAAAAGTTCATTCCTTTCTTAAAAGTAACAAGAAAATACACTGAACAACAGTTCAGCTCTTGGAATAGATTAATGATTAACAATGTTCGTGTTCCTGTGATAACATTAATACACTGGGATTTTATGATTACGGATGACAAGAACACAATATGCAGACACACAAAGATTTTTGAAGGACATCTAAGATGTAACAATTTAGCTTAATTCCATTCCTGTTGCCTTTTCCTAGTATATGAAAGAAAATGAGATGGACATCCATGCCCTAGGTACATGTGTGACTGAACATATGGTGGGACTCTATATTGTGTACAACCAGAGAAATGAAAGTCATGCTCCATTTGTGTACAATGAATCAAAATGCTTTCTACTGTCACGTATACCTAATTAGAATAAATAAATTTTAAAAATAAAAAATGAAAAATGAAAAGTAATGGGGACATGACTCAGTGGTTAAGTGCCCTTGGGTTCAATTCCTAGTACAAAAAAAAAAATTAAATTAATCCCTTTTAGTTTAATGGCGATTTTTTCCAGGTCATCTCAGGGCCATTAGAATCAAGTGTATTCCAAATACCATATTGTTCCTGGATAGCAACTTTGTAACATGTACATTCTAGAATTGCCTTAACATTTTTAAAATTCATTTGTTATTGATTGGCTTGTGTTTACCTTTCGGCTATTGTGAATAGCGCTGCCATGAATATGAATGCACAAATTTTTCTCCAAGATTCTACTTTCAATTCTTTTGGATGCATATTCAGAAGTTAAGTTGATGAATAATATGGAAATTCTATTTATAATTTTTTGACTAACCACCATTTTAGAGTTATTTTTTATAGATAGTGTAAAAAAAGAGTCTAAGCTTATTTCTTGCATGTGGACATTCAGTTTTTCTGCCATTTGTGGAAAAGATTGTTTTGTGTCCAAATACCTTTAATTCTGATTTAACTCATAGCTTCAGAAAAAGACATAGAATGTTAGAATATTCTGTGGGATCTAGTAGTATTTCTGAAGAGTAATATGTAATCTCAGCATTTTGAGCTCAGGGACTTTCACTTACTATTGGACTCAGTGTCTAATTTATTAAAGCAAGTTTTTGACTTGAAGACTTTCTTATTGTCTTTCATTTTCTCCCAAGAGAGTGGTTTCAGGAAAGAGAGAGACAAAGTTAATCAATTTTTTTAAACTAGGTGCTTAATCACTGAGCCACATCCCCAGCCCTTTTTATTTTTTTGAGACAGGATCTCATTAAGTTGCATAGGGACTGGCTAATTTACTGAGATGAGTTTTGAATTTGTGATCCTCCTGCCTCAACCTCCCACATTGCTAGGATTGCAAGTGTGCACCATGGCAGCCAGCTGGGTTAGTCTTATCCTGTGGGGCAGATCCCTTAAGATAGTGACAATGTCATTGCTACTGATAAGAAACCTTACATCCAATGAGGCAATTGGAATTTCTTCATTATCAGGACAGCATGTTTTTCAGATTAGAAAAAATGTGATTTTCACTCTAGCAGTAAGATTTATTGGCTGTGAACATTTTATTTACTATCACTAAACCTCTATATCCCACAGAAAAACGGTGAGAGCTGCTTCGTAAAATTCTTGTCTATACAAATCAGAGAATGCAAGTGAAACACTTAGCATAACATCAAGCAGGTAGAAGCTCCAATGTATTGTGTAAGTTTTGGTCATGTTTTTTAACTGATCAACGTTGAGGTAACAGTTTGGATTTAGGGCTGAGTACAGGAGTTCATCAACATCTTTATTATCAAATGCAAGAGAAAGAAAAATAATCTCAACTGGAAAGTGCAGAAGCATCACAGGCTTTCATGTGGAGTTGGTGGGAAAGATTTCATTCCATACCAGGAGCTATGGCCAGACACCAATGCCTCCTGGACTTGTCTTTCTATTTGAAAGTTGGTTGAGAAGATCAGTCTGTGGCAAGGGGGCTTGGGAATGATAGCATATGTGTATCAGGAGACAGAACATAATGTGTGGTATAAAGTTCATAAGATATGATGATTAGAAATTCAGATACCAAATTTCACAAACTGGCTCCATTCCAATTCTCCTGAATGTGTGCCGAAGTCCAAATAGCATAGTTAAGGCTAAAAGAACAGCAAAACTGTGAAATGTACAGTTAATGAACTTCCCAATACTGGGACTCAAAAAATCAGTTCTAAATTAAATAGATAAATGTCTGCTAAATGAAATTCTGTCTTCCAGTTCTCAGAAAGCTAATAGTTCAGAAGTCCTCCCATACCAAATATGCTTGAGATTTTCTTAGCAAATGTGTATCACTTCAGATGAAAATAGTTAAAAATAGAAACAAGTGGGTAAAAAAAAAAAAAAGAGAAGTAAACAGATGGTATGTAAGTCTAATGATGATCCAATTGCACCATATTATAAATGAGCCATCACAAAAAACTCAGGGGAAACTATGGTCAAACACTTGAACATAATCTTATCTCCCCTACCCCCTACATTTTTTCTTTCATAATTTCAAGACAATTGCAAACAAATGAAACAACTTACTAGCAAGTGGAAGATAGAACATCTGCTCATACAATTCATCCTTCTTATCATCCTCTGTTGGACATTGAGGAAAGAATGGTAGCACTTGGTCAGATTGACATGCCTAAACATTATTTCCCAGGAATTTACAGGATAAATGCCTGAGCCTTGAAAGAGCCTTCAGAGCAGAAAAGGGCTCTGTCCTTTCCTTTTCCAGGTCCTTCAGAGAAGCCAGGCATTTCATCTCCCTCTGCTACAGAATGGTTTTCTGAAATCCTTTCCAATTTACTCAAATTGTTGGTGGGAATTGATTCAAACTACTTTGTTATCTCTCTCAGATGTTCTCCCTGAAATTGAAATAGATATGTCATCTGCAATCACTTAACAGTTGTTAAAAGTACTTCTGTTCAAACTTCACAACATGATTTTGCATTTAATTTAAGCCCTTTCAGTGAAGTTGAACCAGTAACCAAGATATTAGCTTGAACATCATATTAGTTTCAATTCTGTCCAGTAAATGTTTCCAGAACATCCATAGCTTCGAGCCTAGTTGGGCAAAAAGTCTCCACATTCTTAGGGAGCACTGAAACTTCCAGTTGTGAGAAATCTGTTGAGCTGTGTCACTCATATGAACAGAGCATTGAAAGGAGATAGTGGCTATTCAAAGCTGACCCGTTAACTATAGGAGCTGGCCAAATTCAAACATCCATGATGGTGAATGCTGAATTTTGAGGATTATTATTAAAAATAGTTTCTCAAAAGCAGCACTGTTGACATTATGGTTCATAAAATTCTTTGGGGCACCTAGCACTTTGAAGGATGTTCATTCATTGAAATATACCCACTAGATGACAATAGCATTCTCTTACCCTGAATTGTGGCAATAAAAAAATGTCTCTCAACTTTCCTAACATCTCCTGAGAGGCAAAATCGTCATTGACCAAGATTCTGTTGTAATAAATCCCCCCTGGGCCTTGTCCTACAGGAGCTTTGTGTTTAGTTGGCAAAGGAATAGTATACATATTAGACAGATCTTTAACAGTGCAAAGCAGAAGATGACCACGGTTTACAGTGACCTCTTGAATAGTACTAATTAGAAGAACTATGGCACTGGTGCCTCTGGTAAAGTTTTTATTTGTTATACAGTGTCTTGCTTAATTCTTCATTCCCTTATGCTAAATTTTTTCCAGCAATTTTAATTAGAATTCAAGTAAACAAAGAGTAGTACATATGCTATCTGTTTTTAGTAGAAAATTATGACAAATATCTAATATTAAAGAAGGATATATCTCATGGAATCTAGGGTTAGCTCTAAGGGAATCATGGAAAATCACTGGTATCACTGACTTCTCATCACTTTGATTATTTATCTTTTCCCCATTAAACACGCATGGAGAATTCACTCTGGAATATATTGTTTTTTCCATCCTACCTGTAATTTTAGGACAGAATCTCTCTTTTGTACTAAAGATAAAACTGTGAGATATTTAACTCCTCATCTACCTTGAATGCAGGGCATTTGAGACAATCTTGATTCATTGGAAAGAAGACTGCTGGTGCAGGCCTTCCTCTTTTCAATTATTGGCAACTCTATTCCTCCAAAGCTTAGGAGAAGACCTTCAGTTTTTCTTCTTTTCCCTCTATGTCCAGTCATTTGCCACTACTTCCAAATTTGGTAGAATCTCATGGTTTCTAGGAAAGTTTGGAAAAAACTTTGTGAAAAAAGGAACTCTTAAGTATAACTCTCCTTCTTCTTTGCGTAGATGATCATATGAGGAAATAATGCTTGGAGCAGAAGCAAGCATCTTGGAGTGATGGGGAGTCAGCCATGGTATGATAGCAGAGCTCTAAGAATGATGGAACCAAAAATATACACACAGTCCAGACTCTGTGGTGCCATACTGTGGTGTTAAGCTCTTTGACTCTGTGCTTTCCTGCCTTCATACATCTCATGAACGAAGATTATAAATGTCCTTACAGAAAAAGGCACAATTAGCAAGGTTTTCTGTGAATTGCAGCCCCAATTTCCCCAGTAAATTGTTCCCACTAGATTCAAGACACTGTGCTAAAGACCGTATAGAGTTAAAACCTAACCGACCAAACAAACAAAAAGAATCAGATTCTATCTTTAAGAAATTCATTTTGACATTATTGGTGATGTTCTGTTTACAGAATTGTATTTAGTCTTCAAAATAACCTTCAACCTAGAGTGGACAGAAATAGCACAGCATTTTGTCAACTTGATCTTTCCATGTCTGTAATGTGTTGAACCGTGTCCCTGCACCACCTTCATAGACTGATGTCCTGAATTCCAGAATATCAGAATGTAACCTTATTTGGAGATAAGTCTTCACACAGCTCATTAAAATCAAGTGAGGTCAGTGGTTTCAGCCATAATCCAAGTTGACTTGTGTCCTGGGGAAATATGGGCACAGAGACATGCAAGAAGGGAAGACCATGTTAAGAGATGCAGGGAAAAGATGGCCCCATAGAAACTATACAAAGAGACCTGGAACAACAGTTCCTTGCCTCACAGCCTTCAGAAGAAATGACCCTAATTACATCTTGATCTTGGATCTCTAGCCTCTAGTATTACAAAACAATAAATTTCTAGTGTTACAAAACAATAAATTTCTGTTGTTCAAACTACCGTGTCTGCAGTCTCTTATAATGGCAGCCCTAACAAACTAATACAAAATCTGAAACTCAATTCTTCACATCCTCTCCAAATCTCCTTCAAAGGCCTTCCCCTTTTCAGTTATTCACAACTCTATTCCTCCAAAGCTTGGGAGAAGACCTTCAGTTTTCCCTCTACATCTAATTGGTTAGCACTACTTCCAAATTTGGTAGAATCTCATGATTTGAGACTTTGGTTTAGACTTTGGCTCTGTTTAAAAATGTGCTAGGATTTCATGGTTTCTCAGGGATTCTGCTGCCAACTGCTTTCTTCTCATTTCATTGACCTAGTATTTGTTGGCCTCATTTGTCTTTCTATTTGAATAAGTGGATTTGTCCTATTAAAAGTCATGTCATAATCCTGCTCAAAAGTCTCCAGTGGCTTCTTCTTTTTTTTTTAAATGTTTTTTTTGTAGATGGACACAATGTCTTTATTTTATTGCTCTGTATGTAGAGCTGAGGATCGAACCCAGGGCCCCACGCATGCGAGACAAGTGCTCTACCGCTGAGCCACAATCCCAGCCCCTCCAGTGGCTTCTAAGTGACTCAAGAAAAACATAAAGTTACTGAAAAGACCATTGATGATCTTGCCCCTATTGTATCTCTTACTTTTTTCTTACTATATTCCCATTCTCCAATTCTGCTAAGACCAGAGTGGCTGCCAGTTGTTCTTTGAGGTTGGTTCAAGTGTTCTCTATTATGTTTGCAGTTTTTCTGCCTGGATAATTATTTCCCCCAAATATTTGTTTAAATCTCTCTTTCACCTCCTTCAGGTATTTCATTTGAAAAGACCTAATTTTACTAATGTGGTCCCCTATGCAAACCATAGCTTTAACTTCCTCTTTCTTGCATTATCATTTGCAGCAATCATTTATTGACATTTATTATATTATTTATATTTTAATTTATTTTTGAGTGATGTCTATCTCTCTTACTATAATGCAAACTTCTAATGACAAGGATTTTTGTCTATTTCGCTTATTGTCCTGCTTCCAGTGTCTAGAGAGGTGTTCAAAGAATAGGTGAGCAATCAATGCATGAATAAATTCATTTCACTACCACATATTACAAAATAAAGAGCTCCAGGAAATTTGAAATCATCAAGCTGCCTTAATAAATAGTATGCACTGTTTCTTGATGCAAGTTGTTGACTCGACTTCAGTGGCTACATGGTTTTATCTCACTGGAGTGGGGAGGTAAAATAAAAATATATATATATATTTAGATTTCCCTCCGAACATGAATAAAAATTTTTCCTTGATTTCTGGAAGAAGAGTCAACAAATGTGGATACATTTGTACGAAAGCAGTATATGCACCTTTTCTGTCTGTCTTGTGCTTGCTGTAGATGTAAGTTCTGTATTTTAAGTCAATTGCCCTGAATCTACTATCAGAGAGTATTTCCAGGGTAATCCCAGACATGGTCATGGATTCAGGTTTATGGACATTGAAACTATTAAACCAGGTGTTTTGTTTTGTTTTGTTTAGTCTATTTTTAATGATTTTCAGAGTCAAAAAATCTACAAGGTATTCCCTTCACTCTTGAGTCTAAAACATGCCCTTAAAACAAACAAACAAAAAATCTATATCTAGCTTAAGTCATTCTTGGTGAAAGTAAATTTCTTTTCTCTCATTGAATCTTTAGTGAACATGGGTGAGCAATGTCACAAGGAGAAAAATAAGTGCTTTAAGACTGTACTCAAGACAGGATGGCAAACATTTAAATTATAGACTTTTGGCAAATTTTGAAATTTCTTCCATAGAAATGTTGCCAAATATTTTGTAATGGGAAATGTTACAGTTCACTAAGGCAATGTATACAGAATCACAGAGGAGGTATCTTTGACAGTGTATTTCTCCCCTGTCTCTTCTCTCTGCTCCTCTCTCTCTCTGCTCCTCTCTCTCTCTCCTAATCTATTCTCCTTTTTCCTTCTGTACCTAATATAAATTTCAAGATCATACCTTTTATATGGAAACCTGTAATTGAAGGGCAACTATTCTAAATTTTTTCTTCAAGTAGTTTATTCTCAGACTTATCATTTAAAACATAACTTCCAAAAATCTTCAGGAGTTTCTCCATTGCATGTATAATATAATGTAAATTCTTCAGCTTGTTTTTCTTGACTCTTTAGTTCAGGTCCCCTAGAAGCAGAATCTGAGATAAGGGTTCTTATGCAAGAAAATGATTAAAGAGATGTTCTTAACAGAAACCTGCAAGGAATAGAGGGAAGTTGGGAGCTGGGGAGCTGGGGAGCTGGAGAGGGCAGAGGAAGAAGCCAAGCAGAGCTATAGTTTTAGCTGACAAGTAGCCTTAGTTTGATCCTATGACCTGTAGATTAGGAATGGCACCACAGTTTTCCACCTTGATGTAGAGGGCAGCTTTGTACCCTTCAGTCAATAGTTGCAGGCCACCACCAATATGGCAGATCCCAAGAGATGCCCACTGAGTCAGCTTCCTTTAGCCACAGGCGATTTTCCAGGGAATGAGTCTTCATCACCAACACCCATGGCGACTGGGGGATGGATACATCACCCACGTAAAGGGAATATGGTAGGACACTCACAGGCTCCAGTGCACAGGCTCTCATGATCTGGCTTCACTCCTTTACCATTCCCCCTCTGTGTGCTTCTTTCCCTCCTCTGCTTCCTGTACCCACTAGTTCTGTTTCTGTTCCTTTACAATGCTGTAGTTTAAAGATCTACCACTTCTTCAACCTTCTCTTAAGAAGCCTAATGAGGCTAATAGATTCTTTGGACAATTGGAAAATCAGTATAACATTGTTAAACTATGCCTGCATCTGGGGTAGATCTGGACTGCCTGCCTGATAACATTCCCATCTCCTCTCTTTCTTGTGGTTAGAAATGCTGGATACACCCTTTCCCAGTCTCCCTGTTAGTCGTCTGACATAACTCTGACTGGAGGAGTAAAGAAGTCTTCTGAGGACTTTTGGGAGGGGGAGATTGCACCAGTTTTGATGCTTTGGGAGAATGTCATGTGAAGATGTAATGCTGGAAGCTGCTACAGACACTTTACAATTCCATGACAAAGCCCAGGGAAGCTTAGCAAAGCCTTCCTGGGGCTTGCTCCCAGTGAGAACATGATTAAGACTGAAGACTTACATGGATGCTGCTAGTCTCTATGCCCTGAATTGATGGCTGCTGGATGCATAGTTGTGGACCATAAACCTATTTCATGAGAAAGACAATAAAAGAGTCAGTGGTGAAGCTTCTACACCTAGTAGATATAGGAAACTCAAGAGTTCAACCAAAGAGAGGTCCCAGCAGCTGCCCCTGCATGCCCGAGTACAGGAAACCAGAGGGCCAGTGGAAACATCCTTGTTTGGGGCACTCTGACTCTACCCACTAGGGCAACATGCCTGAAGGGGCCAGTTGCATGACTCCCTGGAAAGAGTGGGTAAAAGTAGAAGAGAGAGGCTGCAGTGGGCATCTGTAAACTCTCCAGAGGGAGGAGCACTCTTGGGTTTTTTTCTTCTGAAAATGAAGCAGAGAGTGAGAAAGACAGGGATTCTCTTCTCATAATTAATGATGGTAATAATAATTATAGCCCATGCCAATCAGGATGCATTTGGCTAAGAACTTTATGTTTGTTATTTCTTCTGAACTTCAAAAGAACTCTAGAAATCTGATGCTTTCACTATTCTGTTCCTTCCCTTTGTATTCTCTTCTCTTAAAACTTCCTCTTGCCCTGCGCAGTGGAGCATGCCTGTAATCCAGTGACTTGGGAGGCTGAGGCAGGAGGATCAAGAGTTCAAAGCCAGCCTCAGCAAAAGCAAGGTGTTAAGCAACTTGGTGAGACCCTGTCTCTAAATAAAATATAAAAAGTGCTGAGAATGTGACTCAGTGGTTGAGTGGCCCTGAGTTCAATCCCCAGTACTACAACACACACACACACACACACACACACACACACACACACAACTTCCTTTCCTTGATGGGCTTGATCAGCTCATGAGTCTCTTTCATAGGCCCATAGGGAGCAAAGTTCTTTAGTTTCTGAGACTTGCACCTCCTTCTTCTTGGTTTTGTGTGTGCAGAGAGAAAGACGGGGAAGTGGAATGAAGCCAGTGGATGTAAAAGCAGTTGACGGAAAGCCATCATTTTCCTTTCAAGTACTTTAAGTTTGGGGACATTTGCATTTATTTCATATATCTATTTAAGTTATTTAAAGCATTTTACATAGACTATGTTGGAGCATATTAACAGGCCACATTCACTATTTTATAGGGCTTGGAAGTGGAAATTCAGCTGAGCATGAGAAGGAATTTCCACAAGATTACTCTCATAGAACATTTCCTATACAAGACTAGTTCCCTGAGAGAGTAGCACATTTCTTTGGAAAGGAGTTCTTTAGGCATATAAGTTTGGAAAAACTTTAGAATTAACTAAATTAAATAATTTTACTTCATCAAATCCTGTTCAGTCAGCACATTTAACATGTTAATCTCAACTGTAGCTTTCCAAGAGCAGGATATAGCCTGACGATTGTCTCAGCTACCCAACCACCAGTTCCACTTGAGAGAAGCACTTGATCTCCTTTCTGGAAAGAATGTCCTGTAAGATGCCATGAGAAAGACTGCCCTGGCAGATGTGAATAATTTTTCTTATCCATCTTGTCAGAGATTGAAGACTAATGTCATGACATGTGCATTTATCATCAAAAAGGATTCCATTTCAATCACATTGACATAATTCTCAGACATATAAAATATTACTTGATTTTTATATTTGCTATTTCTAAGATCATTTGCATTGAGCTTTCTCTGTTCCTAGCAAGTTACTCCCCTGTTTTCTTGCCTCAAGTTTAACTTGTTCAAATATGTTGAAAAGACACTGAGATGAGAAATAAATATATATGTATGTGTATATACTATATATTAACATTTACATATATTTAAAATACATATAATTATCACTACATAGTTTTAAAAATGTGAATTAAACTCTACTGCAACAAAGAGAAAAATAAAACCAATCGAACTATTATAAATTGCTACATCTTGAACAGGAATAAGCTAAGTTTTCTCTGACCTTTTTTAAAAGTCTTGACCTCTCATAAGTGACAGATAGACTAGGATGAAAAGTCATATTATAAATACCAGATTAAACATATTACAGGGATATGTAATTGTGCAATAAAATTCATATAATCCAAAGATAAGGATGGTTTGACTGTTTATACTTGTTACTAACTGTACTCTTAGATAGGTAAAAGCTTAGAACACAGAAAAAAGGCCCAGTGTGGTGTTGGCATAAGAACTAACAGAGAATAAAAAAAAATATGCAAGAAAGTGAAAACCACACCCCATAGGGGTAGAGGATAAAAGTTAGTTTTCATTTTTGAGAATGTCTTGAAAAATATTTTATATAGTCTTCTTGCTCAGGTGTGCATTACATAGGAAAATCTCAGAGAGCTAGACAACTTTGAAAGTTACATGAAAATATCTAAAGAGTGTGAGGATCAAGAAATAACAGAAGATGGGCTGGGGTTTTGGCACAGTAGTAGCGTGCTCGCCTAGCACACGTGAGGCACTGGGTTCGATCCTCAGCACCACATAAAAATAAAATAAAGACATTCTGTCCACCTACAACTAAAAAATAAATATTAAAAAAAAAGAAATAACAGAAGACTGAAGATGGGCAGGAGAAACATTGGATTTAGAGTCAAGAGAAGACAGTTGTAGCTCTGATAATTTTTAGAGGGAGGTGTGCACTTTTGGAAGAGGGCTATGAGTTATTACATTGTCACTTCTATTTCTAAATGTGTCACAACCTTAAAGGAATTTAAAAGTGATTTACTAGGTGCCAAGTGTTCTCTCTCTCTCCCTTACTCTCCCTCCGTCTCTCTTTCTCTCTCTCTCTCTCTCTCACACACACACACACAAAATGCACATATCTATCTCCATATGTATATTTGTTTGGCCTCCTTGGGAAATGAATGACATAATAATGTGCTCAACTTTATTTACTGGTGTCTTAAGAGTTGTGCAAAAGAAAACTGATGGCTCCAAAGGAAGTAAGATAAAAGATGAGAGGGGACATTGTTTTATGGTTTGTGACTTTTATATAGCTACATAGTTACATGGTTTGTGACTTTTTGGGGGGGGGTGTCACCATAAAAGAGGCACTCTAGTCCAATTGGTCTTGAAAGTTTCTTTGCAAAGCCCTAGTCAGTGTATAATCAGATGGGCTGTGAGAATTGGGAGGTGTCTCTTGGTGCCTTGGTTGGTACAGCAATGTGACCTCTTTCCCACTGATCTTAAGGTGTGTTCTTGTATCAGGCAGTACATGGTCTCAGTACTTGGCTTTCCCACAAATCCCTACAGAAAGAATACCTGGAGTGTGGGCCAGAGGTTTATTTTCCTCACAAATACATAATTATTTCAGCTTTATTTATAATCATTCTTTAAAAATAGAATTTTGACTTCTTGATGCTAGCATTATAGCTGTGTAAGTGATGCCTTACCACAAACATAGTAGCTGAGCAACCATTTATTATCTCATAGTTTCCGAGGGTCGGGAGTTCAGGCTTAGGGTGGGTTGGCTGGTTCTCTGCTCAGAGTCTCACAAAATAGCTGTGTCCCTTTCTGGAGACTTGAGAGGGGGATTAGATTCCAGGCTCATGAGGTTATTGGTTGAACTCAGTGCTCTGTGAATGTAGGACTGAGGATATATGTCCTCACTGGCGGCCCACTGAAGATGATCCTCAGCTCCTAGAAGCCTTGTGTGTCTGAAAGTCTCATGACCTCCTCTAATCCAGCAATAGGGGATCCAGAAGTTATCACACTTCTAATTTCTCTGACCTCCTGCTTCTGCCATCTTCTTTAGCAACATCACTTTTCTGAGTGAACTAGAGGAATTTCTGTTTCTAAGGATTCAAGTGGTCAGATTGGGCTCACAGGGATATTCCAACATAATATTCTTATCTTATGATTCATAACATTAGTTATGTCTGCAGAGCCCATTCACAGTAGTACCTAGATTAGTGAGGACTAACCAGGAGGTAGGAATCTTGGGGGCATATCTTTACCATAGTGGGATCATTCAGGATTTGATGCAATATGAATAATTGCAATGCTTATTTATACATGAATAAAAATTAAGTTTTCTTTCCTGTCTTCCATTAGTTAATTTAGCAATTACTTCTGGGAAACATATTTATAGCTTACCATGTGCTGATTCAGGCACTGAGCATATGATGCTGAGTGACCAGTCCTCTGTTGTCCCTATAGTAGCCCCCATCATCTAGGTGGCTATTGCGAACTTGAAATGTAGCTGAGACTGAGGAGCTGAATTTTTCATTTTATTTGAATGAAATAGATTTAAATTTAAAGAGCCACATATGTCTAGGGGCTACCATATTGACAGCACAGATATAGACTACTTTGATAACTGCAGAAAGTTCTATTAATAGCTCTTTGCTAAACAAAATCTCTGCTTTCTTGTAGTTTATATTGTAGGTTGAGGGAGGCAATTATTATTATTATTATTATTTTGTAAAGGGCTAGACTGAAAATAGTTTTGACTTTATGGACTAAATGATTTGTTCTGATGACTCAATTTTGTCATTATTCCTGAAAGTCATGAAAGCTGTCAGATATATTAAGGAATGAGTGAGTGTGACTATGTTTTCTAGTAAAACTTTATTGGTAAGAAGAGTTGAGGGCTCAGATCTAGCCTGTGGACTGCAGAATGTGCATCCCAGCTCTAGTGGATGATTGCAATTCATTCATCTCTGGCTTTTGGTAGGTATTCACTTCTGCTATGATCTTTACTTTGACTATTTTATCTTTACTTAGACCAAGCACTCCAATATCATTTTATTCAACAAAGCATGGATGAGGTTTCAGCCTTGTATTAGTTTTCTACTGTTGACATTACCAAACATCTGGTGGTATTCCATACTGAGTGGCTTAAACAACAGAAATTTATTTTTTTCCCATAGTCTTGAAGATCAAGAGGCATTTGGATTCTGAGGCATCTACTTGGTTTGAAGCTGGCCACTTTCCCAAGTCTGTTCACATGGACATTCCTTTGTGCAGGTACATCCCTGGTGTTTCTACAAATTCCAAGTCTAAATTTTCTTTTCTTATGAAGACACCACTCAGGTTGGATTAGATACCACCTTATTAGCTTCTTTTAATGTAATCACCTCTTATAAAGGATTTTTCTCAAAATATGGTTATTTTTTGAAGTACTGGGAGAGTTTCAATATGTAAATTTGGAGAAGACAGAATTCAGCCCATATCAAGCCTTAAGTTTAATATAGTACTTTTTAAACTTGGCCAGAATTAGGACCATGTGGGAACTTAAAAATGTATCGCTCCTCCATAAGAGAGTCATTGAGTAAATTTGAAATATAGACTAGGAAATTGAAATTTTCAAGTTCTCTGGATAAGAAAGATAATAAACCAGGTTGGGAACTACTATTCTATCATGGATCCAAACACTACACATTATGAAATGTGGCCCTGTGTGCTGCACCATGTGACTCTTCAATGACATGGTGTTTGTGTCTCTATCCACCAATTTCTAATAATCAACTTAGTTTAAACTAAATTTTCTCAAGTCTTTTCTAGATCACTGAGAATCAGGAGCAAGTGAGATGCATTTGAGAAAGAAATAACTCTCCAGTGATGGAGCCAGTAGTCCAGGGTGGGGCAGGTTGACTCTGTTTGTCTGCTTTGCTGCAGGATGTGCACAAGGACACCTAGACTGTATGCTTCCAAAAATGAAAAAAAAAAGTATTTGAAGGTATAATGTGCCCTTCATTCTAAACATTATTAAAAATATGAAAAAACATTGAAGTTCTTAGCATGTAATGCAAAGCCCAGGACTGGGCAGCCTCCAGGTGTGTCCAGTCCCTGCTGTTGTGTGCAGGGTTTCTACATTGCAACCACCTAACACTTCCCACCATGCTCATGTACATACCTTCCTCTCTGTGGAAGTTCTTTTAATTCCTTTATGCTGGCTTATTATTTGAATGCTTCCATGGCTTGGAGGGGTCTTCTGATGTCTCCAGGAAGAATAGCCTATTACCTGTGTTTATTACTATTTACATTCCCATATTATAGTTTTCTCTTTATGTTTATGCTGCTCAGGAGCCTAAAGATGCCTAAAGAGGCTTAGTCCCAGGGTGTCATCACCGGGAGGTGCTGTGGACCTTCAGGGGAAGGGCTCCATAGGAGGATTTTAGTTCATTGGGTACATGTCCCTGAGGAGGGCTGTGGGACCATGGCCCCTTCCTCTTCCTCTTTGCTTCTTGCCTCCTCTTGTGAGTGGTTTACTCTATCAAGTTCTCCTGCCATGATGTGCTGCCTGCCACAGCCCCAAAGCAATGGGGCCAATTGATATGGACTGGTATCTTAAAAATTGTATCAAAATAAATGATTTTTCTTAATAAGTTAATTATCTCAGGTATTGTGTTATAGTGATGGATTGTTTACTATCTGTATATTCTCTTCAGTGAAATATTTCACCATGTTTTTGACCATTTTCTAATTGAATTGTTTGGTTGACTTTGCTGTTGAATTTCAGAGAACTTTATGTATTCTAGATAGTATGGTGGTCTAAATATGAAGTTGCAAATATTTTCATCCATCTGTAGCTTGTCTTTTGATACTCTTGACAGGTTTCAAAGAGTAAGACTCAAAATAGAGGGAAACTTCCTTAGCTTGATAAAGAGGATCTACAAAAACTTTATAGCTATCATTTTAGAATGAAATGACTTATGCCTGAAAATTTCTGTCTTAGAAGTTTTTAAATTTTGACTCTAATTTCCTTATAGCTATAGGTCTACTTACGTTACCTATTTCATAGTGGATGAGTTGAGGTTATTTCTTCTCTCTCTCTCTCTTTTTCTTCTTCCTCTTCTTTTCTTTTCTTTTTTTTTTTTTGAGAGAGTGATCCATTCCCTCTAAAACTTCAAATTTATGTGACTAAAACTGTTTGTGGTATTCCTTCAATGTTCTTTTGATAGCTACAAGCTTGATAGCTATCAAGCTATCCCTTGATGTCGGTAATGTGTGTTCTCTCTTTCTTTGGTCAGTCTTGCTAAATAAAGGGTTAGCAATTTTATTGACCTATTTGAAGAATCAGCTCTTTGTTTCATGGATTTTTCCCTATTGTTTTCCTGTTTTCAATTTTATGGACTTCTGTTCTTTGTTATTTTCTTTCTTCTGTTTACCATTTTTTTCCTGCTCTTTTTTCTTGGTATTTGAAGTGGGAGCTTCAGTGATTTATTTTAAACTTGTTCTCTTTTCTAATGTGTGCTTTTAATGCTGCAAATTTCCCTCTCAGTACTATTTCAGCTATATTATGGATTATTTGAAAGCATAGTTCATCATGAACTAGGGGTAAAATGTTGTAGGCTAAAGTTTGGGTTAACTGAAAATTACATGTTGAAATCCTAACACCCAATATGAAGGCATTGAGGGGTGAGACCTCTAGAAGGTGATTAGGTCATGAGGGCAGCCTTTATAAAAGCCACCCCAGAGACCTCTCATTCCTTTCACCACATGAGCACACAGTGAAAAGAGCCTTCTGTAAGCCAAGCAGGCCCTGACCAGACACTGAGTCTGCGAATGACTTGATATTTATTTTTTAGCTGCTGGAACTGTGAGAAATGAATTTCTGTTATTTACATGCACCCAGTCTCTGGTGTTTTGTTACAGCAGCCTGAACAAACTAAGGCATAGAGATTTTATAATCATCGTTCTAAGAATTACTTTATAATATGAAATAATAGATGTCTACTAGTGTTGTCACATTACTAATTTAAATTAATTATAGAAATTTTACCTTGTTGTTTTATCCTCCTCTATTTTCCCTTACACCTATATTTAGAACAAATCAAGTGGTGTTACAGCATTTGTTTCAACCACCTAACTTAATTTATAAAACTCAAGAGAAAGGAAGAATATTTTTCAGGATAGCAAACACACACACACACACACACACACATACTAAAAGTAAACGGGGTTTCTTGACATTCAGACTTTAGATAGACATTAAGTAAATGTGTTTTCTTTGTGATAAGATTATTTATGGATATATTTTCCCCCAGTCTTCTAGGAGAGAATCTGTGGACGTGGCAATAAATCAAGGGCAGAATTGCGAAATCCTCACAGAGCATCTAACCCTTCTCATCTTGGCTGTGATTTATCACCATGAGAACTTGATGGCATCATTTGTTTGTGCTTCATGTTCTTAGTTGTTTTATGCAGTTAGCTCTTATGCTTGATTGCACTGTCTTTAATAATGATTCCCTTGGAGACAAAAAACCTCTTCATACACAAAAATCTGTGTGGAAACAAAACAAATGGAAAGCCTTCATGGAACTCAGGGAACCATGTTGTAGATGCTTTTGCTACCACCTCAAAATGTCTCAGGTGATGATTTCTGCTTTGTTCAAATGAAAAAGAAATGAACTTGATATAAAAAAGGGTTTCTCACCAGTAGCTCTTTTGGAATTTTGAGACAAATCATACATTTGGTTGGAGAGAGTGTCCTGTGCGTTGTAGGATGTTAGGTGACATCCTGACCTGGACAGACAGAGGTTGGTAGTAACCTCTACCCCAACTTACCCCAGTCACACTGAGCAAACACATCCCCACAGTGTCTGCCAGGGGCAATATCGCTTCTGGCTGAGGGCTGCTGCTGTACAAATAGGCTTTTGAAGTCTGTCCTCTCATCCACCTCACTCTCTGCTTTATTGTTTGTCTTCTATCCCAGTGATGAGCCCTCACTCATAACAAGCAGGGTGTCTTCCTATCTTTTCCCTCTTTGTCCACTTGTCAACACTGATAATTAGCCTCTTTTCTCATTCTAACATTCACTTGCGCAATTTCCACTATTTGGGCATGTTCTTGATTCAATTACCCAAACTTGGCCTTTCCTGGAGCAAGTCACCTTCACTCAAAGCCCCACATAGCCACAGATACCAGATCAACTGGTGATCTCTAGGGACAAGGAGTATGGGCAAAGGGTCCTAACATCTGGGCAGACTCGACGTCACCAGAAACACAGAGTTCACTGCTCAATCTTTATTTTTGTTTATATGGCATTTCAGAAACTAAGTAACAGACAAAAGGAAATACCGGGAGGTATAGTTTCCCAAGTCATGATTTTTAGCTAAACATTCCTCAAGAACTGTTTCTCAGAATACTTGTTTCAAAATATATTCATGGGAGTAAGGCAAAAACAGGATGCCAGGATCAGACAGATTTGAGAACATACAAAGTTAAAATTTCTTATTCAGAAATGTTCATGTCCTATTGAAGAATAAAAATAATATATGATTGATATATATGCATATATAAATATACATATTTAAACAATAGGACCAAAAATATTTAACCCATCTATTTTATTTTCTAAACATATCCAACTACAAGATAATTTCTTCTTTGTGGATTATGTCTTATTGCTATATCTTATAACCAGTAGTCCCCATATTACACTCTGGGATTTTTTTAAACTCTATTTTGAAAAGCGTTCTTTGGAAATTTTTACCTTTTTTTTTTTTCATTATGGGAAAGAGAAAAAAACACACAAGTATTTAGTTTATACTTCCAAATAGTCCAAGAATGGGATAAAATCCATAGAAGGAAGAAGGAAAGCATTATTTAGTTTTAAGAGTAAGATAAATCAGAAACAATTGCGAACAAGAGGTAGTAATTGAGTTGAGGTTCATGTTGGGTGGAAAGTATGGAATAGATTACATGGAAAAGCAGTCCAAATGGAACAGAAAGTGGAAAGGTCATGAGCAATGGATCTAACAAAGTTCCTTTGCTTGTGATTCAGTGACCTTGCACACTCACTTAGACCTGTAAACGTCTGTAGGCAACGGGACAAAAGAAGCACTTGGAAAATACGAGGGTCATGTGTAGGGTCATGTTTCAAGAGCATAACCCTTGAAACCAAGTTATGAACTGGGTTTAGAATGAACTAAATGGAGGGAGTTAGCCAATGAAGCAGGAAAGGATGAATTGTGAAGCTCAAGGTTTGGAAACACATGAGGAAAGACTTGGTGTGTGAGGTGAAGGCAGGGTGGATGCAAATCTATGCTTTTTTTTTCCAGTTCCACAATGAGATTTATGAGGATACCTGTTAAGCTCAATTCTCAATATAGTTTCATTGAATGAATGCATGAATAAATTAGTTGCAAAGCTAGAAAATACTCAAGAGTTTTCTAAAACATGCTTCTCTGCATTCTCTTTTACATATTTAATAAATGGTAAACAATTAACACTTGACAGGTAGAATGTTTTATTGGTACTTTCAAATGATAAGACAATTATTGTACAGAAAGTAATTATATTACAATTCGAGGCCGTCACCTCAATTAGACTCTTTCTCTGGTGACATTATAATAAAGTTGAATGAAACTGCAGTCATACAGATCCCTCAGTGATAATCAATTACCTGATTAATAATTGGCAAGGAGAATTCTGAGAGGGCTGCTGAACACAGATAACCCTTCACTGTATGGATTTTACAAATGTCTGTGCTTTGGTGAATAAACAGGCAGTATTGGACCACATCTGACTGACTCATAAGCCACAAAGGAAGCCAGCCATATGGTGTTATTTGGGGGATGTCAAGAAAGACGTTACATGTAATCTCAAGTGTCTTTCCCACTACTTGCTACTGGTTTTACTAGGAGGCAAACAATCAAAACAAAAACAAGATCCCAACCAACAAACCAACACCCCTTAACTTTCTACAAATATGTAAGTGGCTTAAAATGCAAATTCAGGAAAGGGACACCAATTTAATTGTGCATTAATATCTGAATGATATCAACTGCTATTCCTGAGTTGCTGCAAACCTGGAGACTGTAGAAGTTGAGAATATCAGAGCAAGTGTTTCAACTCAAGAAGGAATATTAGTGGCTTCAGGCCTTCCATGTGGGTAAGAAAAGGAGATTTACCATGGATAGTATCTTTCTCTGGTCATTCTCAAAATTGCCTTGCACTGTTCATGGAACAGAATATTTTTATCTTACAGTTTTTCAGTAGGTAAGCCCTCAGGAGAACAAAACACATTTCCCAAAGTTCACCCCACCTACAATGGAGCTACATTTTGTCTCTTCCAGATGAACTGCAGGATGAAGGGTGAAAGATCATCAACTTTATTATTAATTATCTACTTGCATGACCTTAAAGAAATAGTTTCTCATGTCTGAAACTATTAATGTTTCCATCTACTCACAAATGGAATCTGCTGTTCTCTAACTGGCCTTCTATCTCTGAGCTCCTAAAGCCTCTTTATTTTTCTGAGTTTACAAGTAAAACAGGTAAAACCTAAGATCAGTATTTAAAGTCATAAATAATGTTACATTCTGCAATATTTATCCTTTTCTGGCTTTAAGTTTCACTTTTATGAAATGAGGTGTTAGATTATAGATGCTTACTTTTTTTTCAGATGAAATATCCCATAATTCTGAAACCAACATCAGATTTTAGAGTTGTTACATTGGGATTTGGTTTAATAAACTAATGAGGCCATCATTAGTGAAGACAGTTTTTCCATTTGGAAAGAAGTGCACTTATCTACGATCTGTTCTATATCTTTATGACTCACTCAAGAGGGCAGGAAAATACCTACAGAAATTGTAAAATCAAGTCTACAAGAACACATACATCAAAGAAGTGGGCTCAAGAGTTGCTTCTACAGTTCATAATCATACTGGATACATTTATTTTAATATATAAGTTTTTTTTTTTCAATCTGGAAATGTAGGTGGATCTACTGAAAGATATTTCAATATTATAGATTTTGCAAATCATTTTCTTTGGTACCAGGGATTGAACTTAGGGGCACTCTACCAGTGAGCCACATCCCCAGTCCTATTTTGTGTTTTACGTAGAGACAGGGTCTCACTGAGTTGCTTATCACCTTGCCATTGCTGAGGCTGGCTTTGAACTCCCGATCCTTCTGTTTCAGGCTCCCAAAGTGCTGGGATTACAAGCATGCTCCCCTACACCCAGCTGGATTTTGCAAAATCATTTTATGGAAACAAATTCAAGGTAGACAGTTTTGTGTCTCTCACCTTGTTCATTTATTTGAGCAACCTCACAAATATTTTTATTATCCATTTTATTTTAGGAGATATTGAAGAAGTTTTTTTTTTTATTAATTCTTTCCCTCTTTTTTCCACTTTCACTAGAATTTAGAGTTCTCCTTCGAGCAGCAAGGTTAGGATTAGACAGAGGCAGCTCTGTCGTATTTTCCAACATTTCCAATTTTGAATTCTTGTGGATTCTATTTGTAAAAGTTGCATTTCAGCTCGTTCATGTTCAACCTCAATTTATTAACTAGCAAATTCTTTTGTGTGCACCAAGCTCCTGGTTGCCAGTTCCTTTATCGTTTTTTTTTTTTTTTTTTTTAAATAAGTGCCATTCTGACTGGAGTGAGATGAAATCTCATTGTAGTTTTTTTTAAATGTATTTATTCTAATTAGGTTTACATGACAGCAGAATGCATTTTGATTCATTGTACACAAATGAAGCCCAACTTTTCATTTCTCTGGTTGTACACAATATAGAGTCCCACCATATGTGCAGTCATACATGTACCTAGGGCATCGATGTCCATGTCATTCCACCATCTTTCCTGCCTCCTTTCCTTTATCCTTTATTTCATTATTTGCATTCATTTTTTTTGTCTTTCTGTCTACTGTAGAAGAAATATCCTCCAGTCAGCAGATTTTCTCAGAATTTGTGAAGAGGCTTGATGACTTAAGTGTTGGCCATGACCGGGATGGGCTGTCACCATAGAAAGTGATCCTGGCACCAGATTTGAAAAGAACTAAAACCAGGATACTAAAATATAAAAAATAGCAATGTCTAGCTTTCAGGGCAGGTAGAAAAATCAACTAAAAGACTGTGCATTAGATGTCTTAAAAAATGTGATTTTCTTCACATGTGGCAGCAGTTGTGATGTTGTGCCTCACAGAACAACGGAAGACTTGATTGCTCTGTGTCCCTCCAAGCCCCGTTTGGCATCTGTTGGCTGGATGGAGATGCTGGCGGTAATCATTTGCAGGTCTTGGCAGATTCATGCTTTGCTGAAGGTCTTTGATGGCAAAAGCGCTTGTATATTTTTCTGTTTTCCTAAAAGAATACACTTTAAGAGAGAAGAAGCAAAGAGAAAATGTGCCATTCAAAAATAGGCTTATACCAGGTGAGTTCTCAGCCAAGTGCTAGGAAAATCACAAGTATATTTGACCCGAAATTATGAGCCCTGGGAGTATGGATGTGTGACTGAGGATGCACACATTCATCCTAAAGACCAATGTGCATGAGCTCCAATGTGATGGTATTTTCAACTTCATAGACTGTTCTGTATTTACATAGTATATATGTACATAAGAGTTTAAGGTGTACTTTTTAAAATCAAAAATAAAGAACTAAACAAAAGGCTACAATAGGGATTGGAAAGGCCACTGTAATACTCATGAACTTCAATAAATATAAAAATAATGGCTGCAAAAGAGATGTTCATTCTCTGGCCATTCCTTGCTCATGTTCCCTTTGTTCTTCCAATTCTTGCCTATAGCAAACAGAAAGGCCAGACCACTTGTTAAAGTCAGACTAATTTCATACAAATGGGGTACTCATACTACATTTGGGGTATTTCTATCTAGTCCTAAGTCACTACAAGAGGCTTTTATATATTCAAAAAGTATTTTTTTCAAACTAATATCTGTTGATATAAGAAGAGCAGAAGTCCTGAGGGACACTGTGGCTGAGTTGAGAGTGTCCAGTGTCACAAGTGCTAATATGTGACTGTGTACGCATTTCAGGTTGTCCAATTCTAAGTAAGGTCACACGTGCCTTGGGTCTTGCTATTCAGGGAATCTTCGTGACTAATAAACGCATGTTGATCAGCACTCATGGAGTATTAGTGGGTGCCGATCACTGTGCTGAACACTTCCTGTGCCATTTCCCACTTAAGAAAGAAACATCTACTCCATTTTCCCCCATACTGCAGCTCATTTTTTCTTTACTCGATGGATATGTAATGGTTTGATTTGTTGTTATAATCTAATATTTAAAAATATTTAGATAGATCCAGATAAACACTGGAGGTAGAAAATATTTCATAGAAAAAATGCATAAGCTTGGTATAGAGACTTCAATCTTCATCTCCATCTTTCCCTGAACAAATCACTCAATCTTCTTAGATTCCTCTTCTTTTTTTTGTAAAAGAAGCAGATTAGAGCAGTGACCTCTGAGTACACTACCAACACTCTCTATAGCTGTTTCCATTTCAGTCATTTATATCCATTTAGATTAACACAATGAGGCAGAGTTTTGGAGTTTCTACTAGCTGTATGAAAGACTTTGGAGAAAGAAATGACTAAAATACTAGTGAGAATCAAATGACAATACACTCAGTTACTGGCAGAGGTAACAGCTCCAGCAGGGCATTCTTGATTGGTGCTGGGCTTTGAAGGACTAACTTGCAGAGGAAGTCATTATAATTAATTTAAGCAAATGGTGCTGAATTTGTCTTTGGGTGTAACAGTGCATATGCACAGGCCTACTTGCTTTTCAGCATTTCAGTTTCTCTAGCCTAAATTTTTTGCTCAGTCTCAGAATTAATACTGTGTAATGAATCTAAATGAAGACAGAAGTGAAGTCTCAAGGACTTCAAATAAGGGGGAAAACCTCCAACCTTTCCTCTTCATTTCTACCTCTTTTGATCCTTAAAGACTTTTTAGATGTCCTTTGAGCTCATCATTCTTAAGTGGTTACTGAAATTGCCTCCATTTCCTGTTCCCTCATTGTTAAAAAACCACATTTCTAAAATGAAGTGCTACACCAATGGTATGAAAAGCAGGCTATTTTATAGAGTCAAATAACAATTTTCTCTCCAGACAATAAGCTTGCCACACCAATTTTCCCAAGTGACAATAAACATGCTGAAGAATGACTTCCTTCTTCAAATTTTAAAGTTAAGTGCATTTGCTAAAGAATAAGTTGCAAGATATGAAAAAATGCAGACTGCATATGAATAGATGATTTCAGTTCCTCAGAATATTATGTAGAAAAGATAGATGCTTTTATAATTTAGCTACAATATCCAAACAACTCAGTTTCCAAATTTAGAGACACAAGAGCAACATAATTACCTGGGAACATAGTAGATTTTTAAAATTCTTTCAATTGGCCAATCAATGAATACCACAGAACGTATCCAGGTAGCAGAAATATCTCAGTCTCATTCTTAGGTTCCAGTCTTCTCCTTAGTAATGCAGATAAATCAGCCAGATTTTCTTGTTAAACAACAACAATCAAAATGTACATAACATTTTACTGTCTATATATTTTTTCACCTAAATTATTTTATACTTAACACTGGAAAGAAGGTATTAGTTTAATTCACATTTTACAAGACAGGAAACTTAAGCTCAGTGTTTAAAACTCAGGTTGAAATAGATTCGTGATGCAAAATCAGGTCTCCAGCCTCCAGAACCCACAAGAAATCCCTCTGAGATACATGTGTCCTAAGTTAACCTTTACCTGTTGCAACCAAAGTGGAATACTGTGATGTGATCAGAAAAAGTGGCCACGGTAATGTATTGATTGTGTTAATACAAGCAATAGATATTTATTGAGTGCTTACTATGTCCCAGGTGTACAGACATAGTAATAAGCAAAACAGACAAAAAGAGATGAATTATTAGGCAAAATAAAGTAAATAAATACATGGCATGCTTAATAATGATCAGTGTGAGAAGATGAGCATAGGAGAATAAGGAGTGCTTGATTTGCTGCTGTTTTGTTTTTTAATTTGGACATGGGGTCTCACTCTGTTGCCCAGGCTGGTATTGCACTCCCAGGCTCAAACAATCCTCCTGCCTCAGCCTCCCCAGTAGCTGAGACTACAGGTGTGTACTACATGCTGGCAGTGCTGCTATTTCAAAGGGGTCTGTCAGGAAAGATCCCATTGGTAAGTGGCATTTTTGCAATGATCTGAAGCAAATACAGAAGATAAAAATGTGGGTAAACTTCAACGTAAAGAATGATTAGGAACAAACTGAGAATGTGATTCTTGTTTCCCAAGTTGTCCATACCCAACCAACATGGAGGCAGAAGGATGAGCCTGGCCCTGGACATCATGACCGGCCAGTATATACTAGGGAGGAAGCAAGCATTGTGCCAACTCCAGATGGTGTCAGTGATGAGTGAGGGGCTAGCAGTTAGACTTGGAGGAAGAGCAGAGGGTACATCCTGTTTCCTTGGAGGAAATGCTGCTCCTCCACTTTCTATGTGTAAGGGGGGAGGGGGCATGGGGACTGGAATATGATGGTCATCATAGCCCTAGCTTTATGTATGACTACATGTATGTTGTAAATCTATATCACTTACAACCAGAGAAACGAAATGTTATCCTCCATCTGTGTACAATGAATCAAATTGCATTCTGTTAACATGTAAGCCTAAATAGAACAAATAAATAAATTAAATGTAAAAAAAAGAAAGAAAGAAGTCCAGTGGGAGCTGGAGGTTACAATCAATTCCTCCTTTCTCCCTTATCCACTTCCTACTCCTAACAGTGCTACTCATTCTTCATTTTAAAAGTTCCATTTTTCCTGAGTATGTATAATCAATGTTGTCTGTCCTTTTTTTCCTCATGCAAACTCGATTCTTTTTGAGAACTTGATAAATAAACTTTGCATACCTAAACAACGGACCTCTCTAGGTGATGGATGAGTTTGATCTTTGAATGATTAAGTCAAAAACATTTTAGTCTTTTGTTTGGTTTTATTTAGTGAATCCTGCCATTTCACTGAATTATTGCAGTTAGAATGGTCAATCTGGCCATGTGCAGTTTGGATGTGTCCTACAAAGAGAAATGAAATGAAATCAAATGTCCGTCTTTAGTCAATTTGGATTGTATGGAAAGAAATCTCTAAATATTTTTGCTGTACTATTCTGGAAAGTACTGAATGACAAAAATTTTTCCATATCTTCCCTCCTCCTTCTACCTTCAACAGGTGTATTCAATATTAGAACAGATTGCCTTTAGTAATGCTGTGCCAGTGACTCATCCATCTGGGTTAGCCTTATTTTTTTGAAGCACCGTGATGAATACCTGATTTTAAAATTTTACAGATGGTATCTCCTTTTGGTTGGCCTTACTTAAAAGAAAACTTGTGTTTTATCTGGGGTAAAAAAATAGTTCCTCTCATCTCACAGACTTTTCAAGCCATTCCAACCCTTTAAATACTTGCGGCTGTAGAAATAAATGCAATGCTCTGGTCCAATTCATAAATGCCAGGAGGATTTAATTCTGGGTTTAAATTATGTATAGAATTGGAAATGATGTTTTTAAAATTTAGAATAAGTTTAGAAATTCATAGACTTACAAAAAATCTAACCAGTTGTCATCAATCCGCACTAACTAATGTATAAGTCTACTCCACAATCGCCCAGTAGATAGTAGTTGGTTCATGCTTGAACACTAATAATGTGTCTTTCAAACTGCACATGAGGCCTATGCAGGATTTGGTTCAAAACTTAAGAAGGGACAAGAATTAATTAGAAAAATATGTCACTTCTACTGTTCACCTTTCTCATTTAAACTATCCTGTCTTCAGCACAAACTCAAACATCTTCATGTGCTCCCACAGATTTTTAAACAAGGTTAGTGTTATTTCATGTGAAAGTGTTAAATGTGATATTTGTTGTGAAAATGTATCTCTCTCTGCACAAAGTATCCTTACTACAGATTTTAGAAATTATTACTTATAATTTTTCTTAGGCATAAATTTGATTATGCAAACAAAGGCTACCTTTTCTGACTATTTGGGTTAAGAGTGGACAAAATCATATGCCTGTTTAGATGACACATTTGTTCCAGTTTCTCAGGGAGTTGCCCCTGTCAGTTCTGAGAGCCCCTCTTCCTGGAAACCAGCCCCATACCTGGGCAAACCAGGATGATTCGTCACCCAGGTCTCTGGCCCAGATCTGTAGTTCTCTAACATTTTTATTTACATAAACTTTTTCTTTGGAGTAACCTCTAAAATATGATCATTTTTAAAACACATAAAATACTTCATATGTGTCATTCAAGAACATGAAAAGATTTTCTGGACTTTTTGAGCTCTAGATTCATAGAAGCATATTATCTCATTAGGACAGAGAGTATGAAAATGTGTGACTGCAACTACTTTTTTCACCCACACACCTCATGCCAATTGTGAGAAGTTTTCAGAAATCTAGAATGCTCAGTTTCTTGAAAAAATCTTGAAGAATGTGCTTATTTTACTCCTTGTGGTGGTCATGTACTTGGAGGTCTGTGAACCAAGAGTCACGATAGCACTGAGTATCTGGGAAACTCTAATACTCTAATAAAAGTTCATGTGCATGTGTTTTCACATTTATTTCTCAGGGACAGTACTCATGGACTTCATCAGATTCCAAAATGAAACCATGACCACCAAATGTTTCAGGTCCACGTATTGGAGAAGACGCCTGTCATTTGCATCAATTCTTGTCCATTTTCTGTTAGCAATTCCTAACCTGCCCTTCCCTGACCCCTTTTTGAATCTTAGAATATGGTGAATGAAATCCCCTAAGACTGTATCAGAGAAGTATGATTCAAATCCTTTACAGTCTGCCTCCCTCACTCAATATAAGACAAGTTTGAGTTGATTGAGAACTTTGACCTGAGGTATCATAGCTTGGTGACAAATTGCTTAACTAGCATGCTCAAGGATCTGGGTTTAATTTCCCAGCATTGCAAAAACAATAAAAATAAAAATAAATATGACTTTAGGATGTGGAAAATATGTATTTGAGAGGGATTCAGGTAAGTTTTCTTGTTTGAAAAAATGGTTAAAGGTACTATTATGAGACTGAAAAGAGGATGTGTTGGAGGAGGAGGGACAATAAAGTCTACTCTGGGTTGTGTACACAGTGTTACTGGATTATTTACTAAGTAAGAGTTTAAGCCTGAGTCTAACTGGCCTTTCTATTTCCAAACAAAAATAATTTCTTTGTTTTTTTGGGGGGGTGGGTACTGGGGATTGAACTCTGGGGCACTCGATCACTGAGCCACATCCCCAGCCCTATTTTGTGGTTTATGTAGAGACAGGGTCTCACTGAGTTGCTTAGGGCCTTGCCGTTGCTGAGTCTGGCTTTGAACTCGTGATCCTCCTGCCTCAGCTTCCTGAGCTGCTGGGTTTATGGGTGTGGGCCACTGAGCCTGGCAATTTCTTTATAATAATGTGAGAGAACATATGCTGAAGGATAATCTGAATGACCCAAAGGTAAAAGCAGTGGAAATTTGAGGTTTGAGAGGTAAACCATGGATGTAAACACAAAATGATCCTGAGTTCCAGAAAATGGGTTACAAACATGAAGCGGCTTCAAGACTACACTTGAGAATGACAAAAGAACATTAGGGGCTCCACTCTATGTGGTGCCAATGCATAGGTGTATGGACAGGTACTATGATCTATAGGGTGCTATGGTCTGAGTGTATGTGTCCCCTCCAAATTTATATGCTGAAACCCTGCTATTTGAGAGGCAATTAGTTATGAAAGCTTTGCCTCATGAGTGGGATTAGCACCCTAACAGAAGAAGCCTGAGGGCTAGGGATATAGCTCAGTTGGTAGAG
Source organism: Geosciurus inauris (assembly GCA_004024805.1). Taxonomy (NCBI): domain Eukaryota; kingdom Metazoa; phylum Chordata; class Mammalia; order Rodentia; family Sciuridae; genus Geosciurus; species Geosciurus inauris. The sequence goes on along the minus strand of PVHX01017892.1, from coordinate 10,079 downwards.
TTCACAAGGGCCTAAACTCCTGAGCCCTTTCGGCTTTCTGTTATGTGAGGATGCATAGAAGATGCCATCTAGGAGGAACAGACCCTTTCTAAATACTGAATCTACAGTTGCTGTGATCTTGGACTTTCTGGCCTCCAGAAATGTGGGCAGTAAGCTTCTTTGGTTTATAAATGACTTAGTTTAAGGTATATTGTTATAGATACCAGAACTACCACAGTCATGGGGGTGTGCAGAGTTGCCTAGAGATGCAGCAAGAGATGAGGTGTACTTTCCCTCACACAGCAGTGATCCATCATTGGACACACTGTACCTGGATGAAAAGACATTGCACGAAACTGACGAGTCTGGTACCTGTGAGTACCAGAGAAGAAAGCTTTTAATTTCTGAAACCTAATTATCCCACCCTTTTCCATTTGAATACAGTTCCTTCATCTTTACCCAACTCCACTTCTTCCCATCTCAGGAATCTCACTTTACATGATCACTTGTCTTCTGGGTCTTTAATTCATGACTCTTGAGTGTTCTTAGCTAATTTTACTTCTCTTGTCTTCATAGAACATCCTCCCTCTATTTGAATCCCTTCCTTTTCTTATCATATACTCCTTTTTCATGTCTAGTCAGACTTTCATGTTCTTTGCTCACTGTCTGCACTGTTTTGCTCCCAAACTGTCCACACTAATTTCACCAGTGAGCACAGGATTTTATTATTTTTATCCCAAATTCTTAATCACATTCAGTGGATTTGATTTTCTTTGCTGTAATATCTTGCTTAGACTTTACTGACATCTGGAACTTCTGTTTTCTGTTCCCCTCACTGGTCACTCCCTGCCAGTCTCCTTTGCTGTCTCTTCCTCTTCCACTCCATCTTCAAATGTTGACATTTCCAACACAAGTTCAATCCCTCTGGAGTGCTGTTTCTAGGTGGTGTTTTTCCTCGCATCTCTCAAATCCAACTCTCAATTTGATTGTTTGCATTAAATGTCTCGTAAGAACCTCAAAGCCAACTTCTTAATGTCTTCAAAATCAAAATAATTATTCTCTCCACAAACATACTCTTTCTCACTATTCTCCATATCAGTAAACGACACTGTCGAGCAGCATTCTTATCCATTGGAAATCCTGGTTATTCCACTGGGAGCTTCCTTTCTTTCCCATTCACTCAGTGAATCTACTTCCATCTCTCCACATGGAACCTGCTAGTCTAAGCTGATCATATCTACTGCTTGCTTTCCTCTTTTCCATGGTTGCTCCCTCAACATTAGCCTCTGTGTATTTCTTCTTTGAACATTCATAGTTGTCTTTACAAATATGAATTTTCATCAGAGAATTCCTTTACTCCATGTTCATCAATGGCTTCCATTGCCTCTAGAATAGCCTTTAAAAATCCTCAATATGGTCTGCAAGATCTTGAGATTATATCTCTATTATTGACCTTGCTATCCTCATCCCTCCCAACTCTTCACCTTACTCAATGTGATGCAGTCACCTTGAACTCCCGAAGTTTTTCAGTCAGCACATGCTCCTGCACATTCAGAACCTTCTTGCTTATTTGGCTTGCCTTGTATATGTGGTTTTTTATCAGCCTCCTTCTCCTAGCTAATTCATTCTTCAGTTCTCAGTTATGAGTCATTTCCTTTGAACCAGATTAGTCTCTATTTCTTTTTCATAATGCTTATAACAATTGTCTTCTATGTAATTACTTGTGTAATTAAAGACTTTAGTCCCAATAAGATAAAGCCATGCATTATCTGCTTTATTTATAGCTGTAACATTAGTTATTTTTTGAATGAAAGTAAATACTCCAATTAAATCTGTCCTTTGTAATAACTTTTTCATCTTGTTACCAAAAAAAAAAAAAAAATCACTCTAAAAGCTAATACAATAATAATACTACTTTTAAAGTCTTCCCAGGTTCTAGCCTAAGAAATTCCCAGAGCCCTTTTTAACTATTTGTGAAGTCAATTTTTAACATACTTATTTATTTGTTTCTTTACCTGCTTGCTTCCAGTATTGTAAATATTGAAAACAGTTTCAAAAACTTTTAAAAAGCACAAAACAAAACAAAAACAAGCAAACAAAAAACCCACAGTGCTTCTGTGATTTTGAGGGTCTTGCAAATAAAGAAGGAACATCATGGAAGAAACCTAAACAATAGAGCTGTAAGCAGGGGTAAGGTAACCAGCGGGGGATAGTGACTCACCCAGGAACCAGAAGCAGAGTGAAGCCACTGTCACCATCAAGGCGGGAAGGGGAAGAGAAGAAAATAGTGTATGATAACCTGGCACAAGTTAGAGCTCTGGAAGGGAGGCACCCCACCCAAAGATGGAACAGAGAAGAAAACAAATGGCCAGCGAGTAGCAAGATTGGAAGGTACCTGGTAGCAGGGTGTGTGGGGCATAATCCCCTCACCTTCTCCCAAATTACCATCCTTGGGGCTCTTACTCATGGTTATTATTGATCTAGCCCAACTGGAAATCAGAGACCAGGAGGAAATCAGGATAAAGAGGAAAGAATTTGTGTGACTTTTGGAGAATACCCAATACATCTCCTTTCTTCCACTGTTGTGCAAAGCTGGGTTCCCATCTTTCATTTCCTCTGTTCCAGAAAACTTAATGGGAAGATGTTAGTTCTCTCATTTCTATGACCCTTAATATTTGTTCCTTAGATTCTTTCCATACCACACTGAAATAGGGAGGTGAGATCACTAAATAAATTTTATTAAAGATGCAGCCAATAAAATGTAATTCTCCCCATGGATACTTTTTTGGGAACATCATGTGAATAAAATATAGGAAGAAGTTTTTATGAAGCCATTATTCACATGGAATAGTATTATTGTGAGCAGAAGAAAGTTAATGTCACTTCTGCAAAGAAATGTGGATGTATACAAATGTTTTAAGACAGAAACAAAATTGAGTTGGATAAGGCAATGTGGTTACAAGCAAGAAATCAACGGAGGTAGATTATAGCCAGCAAAAGAATTTGTAACTAGAAAATAAGACTTAATTCTACCCATTTAAATATTGTAAATCAAGCCTCATACTGTTTTGTAGTTTGGATCTCTGAAGCTGTCATATGCCATCTATGATACTTGAACAATTAAGACAGTTATTACTTGATAAAAACATTCTATCAGGTTGAGTCATATGAATTGTTGATAATTGCTCACTTTGACTTATAAAAACAGTAAAACAATGGAACCACCTAATATAGAGATGCACATGAATTTTATATGAATGAATAAATAAATACATGTATTTGTGGTTTCTGGTGTTTATTACTTTCTTCAACTTACTTAGCCTTTTTAAAATGGTATTTATTTACTTGATATAATGCTAACAATTTTGTGAGAAATACTTAATACTTGTACTATAGCTAGTGCCAATTTGTACATCTACATCTGTGCCAGAATTAGTCTCTTTGACACAGCCCTTTCTGAAAGTAATTGTTCATCTCTTCTTCAGTAAATGATTGTACACAATTCTGTTATTATAGCACAACATAGATGAATATTATATATGCATCTTTTCATTAAGCAGTTGGAACGTGGACAGGTGCTGTAGTGATAGAGAACAACCAAGCTAATATAATTTTTAAAATCAAAAATAGCAGAGTTGCTCTTTCTCCTATGACATTTTCACTATTAATAAGAATGCTCTATGGATATATGCTCTCATTCAATTTTCACATTTTAAATCCTATCAAATTTAACAGGAGTTGAGAGTGTTAATTAGAACTTTCTTTGGCATAATGTTTGTCAAACTTCTAATTCTGAAGGCTCCTAACTACTTATTTGTCATTGGATTTTTTTTTAAATGATAATTTTGATGTGTTAAAGACTTAGTGGAAAACATGTATAATACTTATTTTTAATATAAACTTTTTCCTATTGGTACTATAAGTTGCATTTTTATCCAAGGGAGATATGTAAATTCCATCCAGGAAGATGTTTACATTTAGGCTTGTGATAATTTATAAGGTAAATAATTTGTTTTTAAGTTGTTTAATTTTCTACAATAAAGTGCAATCTAAAATAGCTTCCAGAATAAATCAATTTTCAACTCTAATAAAATGTAGTGTTTCGTTGAGTAGGCTTCCAGGTCTTAAATAAATAGAAGCTAAGAAAGTGAATAGGATATCATAAATTATTTTACACATACCAAAACCTTACTCCACTAAAAGATATCTCTACTGAAAGAAAAAAAAAGAAAATGAATGGGAAAGAAAAGAAAGGAAAGGAAAGCAGAGAGAGAGAGAGAGAGAGAAATAAAATCCAACCCAACATAAACTTGAAATAAAAAAAAACCATAATGGCAGGGATTATATTGCAATGTGTCGGAGAGTTTCCATGTTTCCTAAATTGGCTCCGTACCTTTCAGTTGACCAGGGATGGCAGGTGACATTGACCTGGGTCACATATGTGCTGGGCGATGATAAAGGACGGGAACAAAGCCCTCCCTCACTGCCTTGGCAAACATTCCTTCCACATCACCATGGCTCCTGCGTTTGTTTTTAGTGGAGAATTTTAGGGGGGAAGCAACAAACATGAATGGGGGGAGTTACTATAGTGACAGCTACCTCTGCTTAGGTTTAATTCTCAGATGTCAGCTCGACATTTGCTCAGGGCAGGTGGTCTCAAAGATTTGGCTTACAGGAGATTTTTCCACCCCTTGATGGAACCGGAGAAGCTGCCAAAAATACGACAAGAGTAAGAAGTACACTCTCTGGACAGCTGATCAGCTACTCTCCGTGTGCTAATAACACAATCATTTCAAGTTCCTTTCCTTCTATGTAAATTGGTATCTGTCTTACTGGTCTTGGAGCAGTGGTGTGAGCTTGGATGACAGAATACACATGGAAGTGCTTTAGAGGCTACCAAGTGTTAATCGGGAGAAAGGTCAGCAGTTGCAACTGCATTCATAGCTAGTTTGAAGGCACTAAGGTAGAAGACTCTGAAAGAGTGAGAAAGCACCAGAAAATGAACTGAACCAGTTGAAATTCTAAACATTCTCTACTCCCAGGTGAAGGAAGCCATTATATGCTCTGAGTCTTAACTGTAAGCCCGTCTGGCACACTTAATAAAAATGAAGATGCCCCGCATGTATTCAACAAGCATTGTCCTAAGTCTGGTCCTTCGGGGGGAAGCCATCAGCATAGATGATGCAGTTTCCCCTATTGTATGAAATATTGTAACCTTCAACAACATTAGCCTTTGAGCCCCTATGGTACTTACACCTCTATACTTGAGGCTGATTTCTTTATTTGCTCATTTGTTTCTTGGTTATTTATTTGAAACATCACTGAAACCATTTAAACATTCAGATCCTCAGTTCTCCCATCTTTAAAATGGGAACAAATTTTGGATTTACAGTGTGATAATCCATATAAAGCATTTAGCATGCTGTCAGGCAGAAAAACCATGCTCCGTGAAGGTTAGTCATGAAGTTTTTAATTTGGCTCTTGGTTTAGTGTGGAGACATGAAAAGCAATAAATACACAAAATAAGACTATCCAATAAAATGATGTGATGACCTTCTTTTAAAATTTTATCAGTGATTTAAGAGAGAATATGGGTTGGGTTGTAATAATAAGAGATTACAGTAACAGATTTGCTACCTGTGTTTATCTATCAATCATCTACTTATTATCTATCTATAAAGTTAGAAAAAATATTTCTTTAAGTGTTTGAGCAAAAAGATATCATTGACTCACTGAAAATAAGTTCAAGAAGTGGTCGAAACCAGTTCAGGGCAGGAGCACTGACATCAGGGCAACATGTCCTGTTTGCCATTACACTCTGACTATACGCAGCTCAATGTGTCACTCTCTCCTCAGGCCAACAACACATGGGTACAGTAGTATCCAGTTGTGAAATAGCATTTTTCACAATTGGAAATTATTTTCTGTCTCAGAAATCTTAAGCATGCACCTTCCCTCTTGTGTTTTGGCAACTGAATCACCTTTCTATTCCTAAACCAACATTTGTAGGGAAAGAAATATCCTTTGCTCTTTGAAATAGAACTTTCCCATCCTTACTCAGTCTCCATGAAAAGGGTTATGGGGTTGGCCTAGTTGATATGGGCTGAGTCAGGCCAGCCCTGCAACACAAAATAATTTCTCAAACCACTTCAATCTGTGTTGAAGAAAAGAGGGGACTATTAGGATGAGCACCTCACATCTCACACGTGACTCTAGAATCTTTAATCCAATAATGGGCTTTTGTGCACCAAGCTGTAAGTCCAAAGGAAGCAAACGGTGAAGTGCACAGAAGTAAGGTAAACGTGACTTGAGGGAGAAACAGTTCAACCTCTGGGGTATGCATTGATATCAGTTTTGTGAGAGGCATCACTTTGAAGTCTGGAGGCATGTGAGGATAAGAGTTATTCACTCATTTTTATGTTTAGCAAGTACCCATTACACTAAGCACTAAATGCTGTGGTGCAGTTTGGGTCCTCCAGGACCTTACATCTGGAAGAGTTGAGGATGCAGTGAGAAACGAGACCAGAGTGCAAAGTGGGGAACAGGAAGGAAACATGCAGGTGCCATAATGAGTAATAGAGCACAACTCTGAAAGATGCATTCAGGAAAAGCAGGCATTGCTGTACATGCTCCTGCCCCATTTCAGAGAAAAGAGCAAAATGGAAGGAGGGATCATTTCTTTCTTAAATGATAGTACTGTCTTTTCCAGATTATCACAACCTTAGATTACCCAACCTTAGTCCGTGGAGTATCATTTTTAGAATTTATGTCTGAATCTATGTATCATTCAGACCATTATTTCCACCATTTTACTCAAATTACCTCTTTTTAACTTAATTTTATTTTCATCTTAGCCAATTGTCACACTTAACAAGTTTAATATGCATATCATAATTCAATAGGTATCAATGAAATGTGTAATCAAATTTTTAGTAAGTAAATCAAACAAGCAATAATGTGTTTCTCTGTACCACGTCACATAAACATCAGCAGTGGAAACTTAGCCGGGTGCGGTGGCGCACACCTGTAATCCCAGCACTTAGGGAGGCTGAGACAGGAGAATCGCGAGTTCAAAGCCAGCCTCAGCAATGGTGAGGCGCTAAGCAACTCAGTGAGACCCTGTCTCTACATAAAACACAAAATAGGGCTGGGGATGTGGCTCAGTGGTTGAGTACCCCTGAGTTCAATCCCTGGTACCAAAACAACAACAACAACAACAAATCTTCAGCAGTGGAAGCTGTCTCATGCTTTGGGAATCACTATTTTGTTCCAGTCATCCTTTGGTAGCCTCCAATTCCAACATAGTCATTATGTTTAGGTTCTCCAAAACTTCAGGTTTGGAAATCATTTAGGAAGTCTCAAGGATACATTTTTCTGGGCATTTCAGCTTTTATTTTTAAATTTCCCTAAACCTTTTCCAGTTACCCTGTGGATAAATCCTGAGAAAGTTCCCTTTGCTTCTTAAAAGTTGGGTGCCCCATCCTTCGTCCTCTGCTGACAGCCCTGCTGCTCCCAGCCCAGCATATGGAATGAACAGGTTCTCTATGGCAGCTCGGTAGATGCAACAACGGTGACATTTGCCTTCTACATATTAGGAAAAGAAGGTGTCCCCTTACGGACAGCTTGTGCTAAATCTCCTGACACATTAATTTTCAATTTACTGCATATTAGATTTCAGGTCTTCAATTTGCATCTTCCTGGCAAAGTGTCAGAGGTTGTATCTTAGCTCGTGTCTGGAGCAGCACATAAAACAAAGGCAAATTCAAATGTGAAGCTCAGAGAAGGAAACAAAGGGCAGTCGTAATTGTTAAACCCAGGGGTTTGGCTCTTTCTCCTGGATAAATGTCAGAATATCAAGTGGCACCACTTAAAACATACTGTAAGTTATTTCTAAAGCTGCTTGTTGATAGTTTTGTTTATACCTAGATTAAAAATGATGTTCTTTATTGCAAAATGTTCAATAAACACCCAAAAGATGCTCATATTCTAATCAATGTCAGTTTTCAAATTGTATCATGATGAATGCCACCAAAAATATGAATAAATTCCTTCTAACAGGACTTTCATTAAAACCATTCATAAAAACACATTCTTGTTTTCCTTTTCATTCAGCTAAGAAGTACCATTTAGACACTAACAATCATACAATAAAATTACCCACTTTGAAATACTTGATTTTATTAGTTAAATGATAGATCTGGATGACTACATTTGCATTAATCTCTGCTCCATAGAAGCCCAAGAATCTGGCAGCTGCAGCCTTTCAGACTTTTAGTCTCCTCAACTGGAAAATAGCATAATAATAACTAAGTTAACAGCTGGCTTGCAGACTTGCTAGAGGAATTGAAGGAGAAAATCTATTTAAACAGGTTTATACATTCTCCAGTGCTATAAAACATATTGCAACATTATAATATATTTAAATAATTCTGCACATATTGAAATTTACTTAATAATAATTAACAATACCACATGTTCTAAACAATTTAGAGAGCGGTCCAGATTCCTAAATGTGCTTACAATTTCAAGTAGTATCATCCATATCTGTCTAAAAGGACACTGGCAAGGAGTTCTCCTACTGGTTTGATTTTCAAGAATAATTCTGGATCACTTTTTATTAACATAGTTTTTAATTACTTAATTAAGTACTATGGTTGCTTGAGTGTACTTGGAGTTTTAATTTTTTATTGTGTATTTTTAAATGGCCTTTGCTAGAGTAACTGTTAAATTGGTCTATGTAAACATGTAATTATTTATACTAATTCACATTAGGTCTACATTTTAAAGACTGCCAATTTTTCAGTGTTGTAGTTATAGCCCTAACAGGTCTGAAATTATTTGAACTAAACAGTTCAGTGCGTCAGAACTGTATTTTTTGAAAATGCTTTGCACATTATACATTCATTATATCTTTTAAAGGTGAAATTGCTCGATATACATATACATGTACATGTAGAGATATAAATTGTCACAATTCTTAAAGAAAAGTTGTGAATTATGGCCTCCAATATGTTTCAGAAGCTGAAAATAAAACTTTCACTTAAAAATGTTCTTCGTACTCTAAAATAACTTTAATTTTCTTGGATAAGAGTACTCTGTAATTATGCAATCCCTGCTATACCACAAAAAAGCATTAGGTGTAAATATATAATTCAGCCACCACTGATAATAGACATGCTATCATTAAGTGTTTTCTACATTCTTGAAGAAGGAAGGTAGTTATGTTGGCTGCCAAGTTGTAGCCAGGAAATTAGAAGAAATGGTATCAAACACTTTTGAGGACAACACTGTGTTACTGAATGTTGTCGTCAGGCATGTTAAATTATTAATATAGGCATTATTAAATTCTCAAAGTTGAAATGCTCTTTGCTGTATTATGATTCCAAAGTTGACCTGTAGTTTTGTAGGTGATTTCATTTGTAATAAACAATTTTCACTTATTGAACTAAATTAAAGTGTGGGGTCCAGCTAGCTTATGATGGTCCTAAACCTGATATGTTGCCCAGAACTAAGTCATCAAACACAGTCCATGGGGTGGTATCCAAGCAAACTCTTCACTCACTGAATCTAGAGCTGTTTTCACCATTAAATCTGGCAAAACTTTTCTGTTATGCCAATATGGAATGCTGGCATAAATAGATTTTACAGGATAGATCAAAGAAGGTTGTGTCTGAACAAGAAAAGTTTGGCATGATGAATCTCGGTGCCAAAAATCTATGTTAGACCTACTTCCAACAACCCAATCCACCATCAAATGTGCCCGATAGGACCAAACTGCCTTTTCTTTTTTTTTTTTTTTCAATGAACAGTATATATATATATATATATTTATATATATTTTTTATCAACCATCTTTACTATACCCATTCCCCTTTCCTGCCCCCCACCTCCCCCATGTTGTGTCAGTGTTTCTCTATTTCTCTTATGTTTCCCATTCCCACCTCCCTTATTCATCAGCATCCACTAATCAGAGAGACCATTCGGCATTTGGTTTTTTGGGATTGGCTTACTTCACTTAGCATAATGCTTTCCAGTTCCATCCATTTGCCTGCAAATGCCATAATTTTATTCTCTTTTATTGCTGAATAATATTCCATTGT
>PVHX01017891.1:0-38635 GCA_004024805.1 Geosciurus inauris | reverse complement strand
TGGCTCAAGCCTGTAATCCCAGCACTTAGGGAGGCTGAGACAGGAGAATCGCGAGTTCAAAGCCAGCCTCAGCAATGGCGAGGCGCTAAGCAACTCAGTGAGACCCTGTCTCTACATAAAACACAAAATAGGGCTGGGGACCTGGCTCAGGGGTCGAGTGCCCCTGAGTTCAATCCCTGGTACCAAAAAAAAAAAAAAAGAAAAGAAAGAACATGGGAATTCCAAACAGTATTTTCTAGTTTGTGGGATGCTTACTGTTGCCCACATCGTTCTGAAGTCAAGGCCACCCCTCCCATTCCATATGACCCTGATGGAGATGTTCTCTTTCCTGGGGTGACCACTCACAGCATACTTCAGCCACCTGGACACAGTGATCATTCTGGAGGCCAACATGCATCACAAATACTACTAATATGAGATCTTTTCTGGAATTGATAAGTATGTGCACCAAAAATTTTCCTTTCTTAGGTACTGCATGCTGTAAAGGTAATTTGGGTTTGGAATAGCTTTTCTAAGTTAATACATAAAAGGAAACAGAGTTGGGGGGCATAGAGAGAGAGCGAACAAATCAACAACATTGTTCAAGGTTTTGTTTTGTTTTGTTTTGTTTTTTTGCTGGAGATTGAACTCAGGGGCACTCAACCACTGAGCCACATCCCCAGCCCTATTTTTTTGTGTTTTATGTAGAGACAGGGTCTCACTGATTTGCTTAGTGCCTTGCTTTTGAGGAGGCTGGCTTTGAACTCGCAATTCTCCTGTCTCAGCCTCCTTAAGTGCTGGGATTACAGGCTTGCGTCACCGTGCCTGGCTGCAAGTTTCTGATATCTAGTCAACCTTACATAAAATTGCACCATCTTTAATACTGCATTGTGTGAGTTAATAAACCAATTTTTTAAAAAAAAATGGGTAGAAGCTATATTGAGTTAATGTATATTACTTCCATTCAAAACAACTGTAATTTATACAAATACTGTCTTATTTGGGGGTTCCTCTAGTGCAGACCCTGAGACAATCCCCTACTCAAGAGGCAGGGAAGCTGGGGTATTTGTATATCTGGTCTCTTCAGTTAGTGGTTATAGACTGATCTGGGTGTGTTGATTCTCTGGTATTCCAGTCTATTTTGGGAACATACACCAGGAGCTGGCTGCCTAAGTAAGCCCTTGGGCAAGAAATACAAATGCTGACAGTAGAATTTGTCCTGTGGTCATTACAATGATAAAGCTCCAGGGAATATTTGGGGGTGGGTGTACCTGTAACATCCCAAATACTGCCATCTGCTGCAATACAGTGTTCAGAAAAGATCCAGAAAAAGACCAGTAATAATAGTAGCTTATATTTGTGTTGTCCTTGGGGGTTAGAAGAGATTTCTGTCATGTCTCAATCCCTTAATACATTTCTGCTAGGTTACTTATAGGAATCACTGTGCCTCTTTTACAAAAAAGAAAACCAGACTCAGAGAAGTTGTAAACCACAGAAACACACACAGCTATTAGGCAACAGAGCCTCAAGCCTGTTTTCTAAGTCCAGCTGTGCAGGATTGGATTACATTTGGTTTCAGACCATCTCTGGAAAAATAAGCCTTTTACAAACGTTTCCCTCCCATTTGTACTTGATGACCTCCACATAGCAGAAGCTTCTCCATGAGGGAAAACATGTAGAATGTCTGAAACTACATTTGTTCCTGTTTTCTCTTTTCAAAATTCTGTGTTGTTAATATATTAACTTGATATTTAAAAATACATTTATGATTATAAAAAAGGATCTGGCAAGTCCAAAAAGGTAAAAACTAAAAAAACTGTCTAATCAAAATCTATAAAATCTTTATAAAAAGAGTAAAATTGAAACAGCCTGAAAAGCTACCCATGTTGGAAATGCCCAAAACTGCTTTTCTAGTGAGTTTTTAGGGCAAATGTTGAAAAGAACATTTCTTTAATACTTCACACCTTTGCCACATTTCAAGATGAAATATCTTCACAAGAAGATTTATGAGCTTTAACGAGGTCAACGGATGTCAAGGATGACTTTGGTTTTAAAGAATAAGTTTACAAATGGGACCCTAATTAGAATACGTTATACTCCATGTATGTGTTATATGTCAAAATACACTCTACTGTCATGTACATCTAAAAAAATGAGTTTACAAATCAAATAGCTGAGAGAGTAAAATAATAGAGACCACCTTTAAAAGGCTTCTAAACATTAGGATGGGCACCCAAGAAAGTTCATGGAATCCTCATTTCTGGAAAGTATCAGCATTATCTTAGGGTCTAGCTCCCTCTAAAAGAAAATTAAAGGTACTTCCAGAATAAATAGAAGAAACTCTCTTAGTGGCTATAATCTTTGATCCGCCTGTTTGTGTATTTGGAAATGGCCTAAGGTATCCTGTGAGCCTCCAAACAATAATACAATAACTAACGCCTACTGAAGTACAAAAATATTTTGTGTGTGAATATCTCATGTAGTTGAATAAGAGAACTGGAAGTAATGTTGACTATCTTACACAGTTAACTTCAACAGATATATATTGAGTTCCTGTCTTATAACTAGCCAGTATGTTTAGTACTGGGAAGTTAGTGATGAACTCTGTAAATACCACCCAGGTTCTGCTGGGGATAAAAATTTAGTAGAGAAAATAAATATGTGATTGCAATTGTGACTCAATGCAATGTACTACAAAAGCTTGTCACCAGAAAACTTCATTTCATTTAGGAGCTGAGAATTGAAAAGACTGATAGGAACCACAAGTGGGCACAGTTGACCCAGAGCTTTAGCTACCTCTAGGGGGCATAGGTGACTCAGAGCTTTCCCAAGAGGAAACATCTCTGTGGGCTGACAGAGGAGGAATTCTTGTTGATGCATGCATTCTGGGACAGAAGCAAAAAAGTAGCTTCAGCTAAATACTGTACAGGCAGTCCCTGCAACCAGTGTGGAATTCTAAAGAGATCCCTTAATTAAGGATCAGATGCATCAGAATTGAAAACCTAGCTCTGCTATTCACTCCTTGTGTGACCTTGGGGAGTCACAGAGCCTCTCAATTGCCCCAGGATCACAAGTTCAAGGCCAGCCTGGGCAACTTAACAAGACATTGTCTTAAAATAAAAAATAAAAAGGGGTTGGGATGTAGCTCAATGGTAGAGCACCCTGGAGTTCAATCACTAGTACTGGGGGAAAAAAATAAGGAAAGAAAAGAAAAGAAAAATCGAGAGCTGTGATGTGAAGGGAGGGAAGTTTCTCTTTATAATCCTTCAACTTCAAACTTCAATGAAGGACTAACAATGCCTTCTCCAAACCTGCAGGGAGCCCGGGAGCAAATAAACCCTAACAGAGTTGATCCATACTGGGCTCAAACAACCTACCCTTCTACTCCTTTGCTCAGTCACTGGGTATGGGCCAGGAGTCTGGGCCAGGTGGCTCTTGCAACTGAGGCCACCTCTGAAGGAGCTGGCAGCTGAATGGAAGCTGTATGCTGATCACACTCACCTGCCTCCAGCCTGGAAATACTGAGACTTACACTTGTGTCTACCACAAATACTGCAGTTCCGGAGAGTCAGTGTGATTAAGCCCCTGAAAACACCTGGCACACTGGAAATGTATTAAAAAATGTTAGTTAAATCATAATCATTATCATATACACATTTCTTTATTCAGCATTGCTCAGCAGGGTCCTACCATCATTTCAAGCATTTTTATTAAGCATCTGGCCTTTGCATATTCTGCAGCATCAAAATGGAATGCCCCCCCACCCTAAAATGTAAATGCTTTCTCTTGCACAGATTCTTTCCAAACCCCACCTAATTACCTTAAGTGCTCTTCATTTTTCCATTTGGAAATTTTTTCATGTGCCTATGGTCTCTTAAAGCTGGGCATATATGGTAAAAAGACACACATTTACCTTCAACCTTATTTTCTTGCTTTCTTTTCTTTTTTCTTTTTCTTTTTTTTTTTTTTTTTTTGGCACAGGGATTGAACTCAGGGGTACTCGACCACTGAGCCACATCCCCAGCCCTATTTTGTGTTTTATGTAGAGACAGGGTCTCACTGAGTTGCTTAGCACCTCGCCGATGCTGAGGCTGGCTTTGAACTTGCGATTCTCCTGTCTCAGCCTCCCTAAGTGCAGGCATATGCCACCGCGGCCTGGCTCAACCTTATTTTCTTTCCTGGTCCTGTCCCCTGCCCAAGTATTGTGGGCATCCAGCATATGCCACCTGAAACCCATAGATTGGTCTACTTGAAGCCCTGATATCTGCCCCCAAGTCAATCTGTGTTTCTGGAAAACAGAGATAATGCCTTTCAAATATGTGAATCACAGGCTTCACTCCCCAAACCCAGCATGCCGTGTATGTTCAGTAGTATGAACTGAATTGAGCCCAGTTGAATTAAATGAAGCAAGGTTTATCCTGTGTCTGACTCTGATTCTTCTAATAAAAATTAATAGCTGGGGAAACTCTTTCAAGGGGACTACTACTGAATTAATTCAAATGTGCCGTGAAAGTTCTTGCACTTTCTAATCCTGCACATGGATGGAAGAAAGACTGTGCGAGGAAGGCCTTCAAATTTGTTCCTTCAGCAATTACTGTACAACCCAGTAGAGCTCACTGGTATAGAACGCTAGGCTATAAAATAGGTCTACATAGTTTTGAATCCTGCCTTTGCTACTGTGTGACCTTGAGTAAGTCACCTAACTTGTGTCTCAGTTTGTTCAACTATAAATTGGAAACAATAACACCCACCTGCTCGGTTATTATAGTTATCTAAAGATATAATTAAAGTGTTCAGAACATAGTAAGATTTTGATAAATGTTAGTTACCATCATCATTTTTATTAATCCAGAAAGCCATGTATACAGACAGGTGAAATGTATCTCCATTCACCAACAATCAACTTCTAATGGAAGATGAGCTAAGAGAGACCTATATATTTTTTGTTCCAGTTTCTGTACTAGGTTAGATTATAGAAGTATATATACATTTCCTAAAACATAAACTTCTCTTATACTTCCTACATGAGTTATGTAGACTTCTTTTATACTTGCTACATAAGTTATGAGTTTTTAATACTTTCTAAAAAGAAAAGAAATAACGCTCTTTTATTTCTTCCATAGAAAAGCTAAAAAGCCAATCACTTTTTAAACTATACTTTTGATTACTTTTGCAAATTATACTGTGAAGGATTATTCTAAATCATTTAAATCATTCCTACCAATTTTTCAAGATAAATGAGAAACCACACATTCCCGAATTGATGGTCCATATTTTGAATGGGTCTGTGCAGTGTGTGTGTGTGTGTGTGTGTGTGTGTGTGTGCTCCAGGAGATGGTAGATTTTGATTCTCTTTAAATTTACCAATGCCCGGTGAATTTAGGTAATTGAGGACTTCAATTAGTTCAAAATACTCTTGTATTTTTAGTGGACATTTTGCCCTTGACTATCAGGAAAGTCTTTTTTGGAATCACTTGTTTAACAAACTGAAAAGCAGCTTGCTGTAGGTGTGCAACTCTCCTTTGAGGCCTGAGGAGGAGGCCTCACCTCATCCAGATCAACTGGTGGGCAGGGCTTATTGCCAGGAGTCAGTCACACCTGGATCATGATCCTCTAAGATGATTAGTAAGTTTTTCACTCTGGATCCAGTGAGCATCTTGGAAGAAGGAATTACAAGTGAGTTGCTGAGGGGTAAGAAGCACAGGTGCATTGAGATTGTAAATCAGGCTGGAGAAAAAAATGCATTTAAATTGGAACTGGAATAAGGTCAAAGTCCATCAGCATGAGGAAAGTTCAGCAGAGAGCCAGAGGGAGAATGCATAGAGGTGAGGCAGGGCAGTGGGGCATGCAGGTGAAGACCCGGGAGGACTTTCTATAAGATGAGGCTCTATGCTAAGGACCACAGGAAACTATTGAAAGGTAATAAGCAAGGGAGACACAACCAAATTTGCATTTGATTTGCTTCCATCAAAAGTATTACTATATTTTTCCAGATCCCTGGATGAGCACAATCTTATGTATCTAAGGTTGTTAGAAATATGATTGTCTGGTTTACTTGTTTGGAATGACATCATACCTTTCCTCCCTAAGAAGGAAAAAGTACACTTTAATATTGCTACTTTATAATTTATTTAGGACAACTGACCCATGTCATAATAAAGAACTACTATAATTCCTGATACATAAAACAGAAGTGTCTACACATTCCTGGGAATAAAGCTAGTAAGAAGGGATTCCAAAATGCTTTAATCTCTACCACAGTTTAAGATGGAAAAGAAATACAAAAGTCACAACTTAAAAATTCTACAATTAATATACATGTGTGTGAGAGAGAGAGAGTGTGTGTACTTCATAAACTTGGAGAGTTGTATAAAACCTTAGAAATTATCTAGTTCAACAGTTCTCAAACTTTTTGGTTTCAGGAGCTTTTAAACTCTCTAGTGATCTCAAGGAGCTTTTGCTTGCATGAGTTTCCTCTATCATTATTTACTGTACTAGAAAATTAAAAGCAAGAAGCCCTGAAACACACCAGAGCCATGACGTCATCACACATGTGTAGCCTGGGGAAAATTCTTCTGCATACCTCCTAGAGAAGAAGGTAATAGCATCTGGTATTGTTAAAAAGGTGGTTTTGCCCTCATGGACACCCTGAAAGGATCCCAGGGACCCCCTTGATCCCTGTACCGTACTTTAAGAACCAGTCATCCACTCCAACTGAAAGAATCCACCAAGAACACACAGCTAGTGAGAGCGAGAGCCAGAGTTCCTGCCTTTGACCTCCTCTCACTGACAAGTGCCAACCCCAGAAGGCGGCTGACTGAGTAATGATTACAGTATGTATTAGTTAAGGTAAAGCCAGTGGACCACAGCTATGGGTGTTGATACCCCAAAATGTGGCACCTTGGCAAGCCAAATACTTTGAACTGAAAGAGATGGGAAGGGCCCCAGAAGCAAGGTCTTTGTGGCCTTCTCCCATTCTCCTTCCTCCCAACCCTCTGTCTCTCCCTGAAGGGAGTCACAGAAACCAGAATCCTTCTCCCCCAAGGCAAGTCATAGGAATTAGAACTCTCCCCCAAAGCAAACCATAAAGCCTAAAAAGTCACTCTCCCTTCTCCCTTGAATACCCTCATTCCACAGCGACCCTCCCCACACCTGGGGGAAGGAATGCTACACAGAAGCCAAGAAGAATCTGAACAGACAGGCCTTGCTGGGCCTCCCCCTCAGTCTATTCCCATTGGATCAGACTCTGGTCCAGTCACATTTCTACATAGCCATCCATCCTTAATCAAAACTAAGCATAAAAACAGAGTTTCCTCTGGGTCTCTGGATCTTTGTATCTGAAGGCTCTTGTATCATATTAAGCTTTGATAAAATAAGTTTGTTGTACTTTTCTCTTGCTAACCTGTTCTTTGTACTGGAATGTTGGCCATAGTCCTTATGATGGGTGTGGAAAGGTAGCATACCCATTCTTAACCTTACAGCAACAAATTAACTCCAAAGCCTCGCTGACTTATGTGTCACTCACATAATAGTCCAAAGTAGGTTACATTGTCCAGTGAGCATCTCCTGGGGTGCCTAACACACACTATTTTTCCCAGGACTGTCACAATTTTTAAAACTGGAAGTCTCATGTTCCAAAAACTCTTTGAGTTCCCTGCAAACCTTAACTATCCCCTAAGGCTTTGAAGGTTCTGCTTCCAGGCAGTAGGAAAGGAAGGAATGTAGAAAGCACTACTTCTTAAAAACTCCAACCCAGAAGTGACACCCACCTCCTTCCACTCACATTTCATGACAGGGAGTAGTTAAAAGATGGAAGGAGCCAGGTGCCCTGGTGCATGCCTATAATCCTAGAGGCTTGGGAGGCGGAAACAGGAGGATCACAAGTTCAAAGCCACTCAGTGAGACCCTGTCTCTAAATAAAAATACAAAATAGGGCTGGGGATGTGGCTCAGTGGTCCAGCACCCCTGAGTTCAATCTCCAGTACCAAAAAAAAAAAAAAGATGGAAGAGCACCCAAGTAGGGCAGTACAATTGGGCAGCTGGGGCCTTTAGAGGGGAGAATATACCGGTTGGGTGGATCTTCTGACATCTTTGGCAAAAAGATATTACCTAACTTTATTTCATAACACTGCTGAAAGGAAGGTAAATTGGGCATTACAAATGCTACATATTAATCTCAGGATTATAATGGAGATGAGAAAATTGAGCCCAAGAGCATGCAATGCCCTAAGCAAGTGTAGTGTTGTTCTAATTTCCAACTCCATTCCTATGGGAGATCATTTTATCAAACAATGAAATAATTTTTATTTATAAAAATAAATATATTTATGTTATATATTTATATATTGCAAACAACCAGAGATCTTCCCACTGAGTTTGAATCTAAATACAAATTCTGAAAATTGGTCCATAAATTCAGAAATAAGAAAACATAACTTCACTGGTAACAAAGGAACTTGTCCTAAAGAAATGCTACTAGGCTGATCTCACCTTTTAACAACCCAAATTAAAATAATTTCATTATTTAAAATTAATAAACAGGAGCCAGGTGTGGTGAGCACACCTGTAATCCCAGTGGCTGGGGAGGCTGTGGCAGAGGAAGTGCAGGTTTGAGGCCAGCTGGGAAGCTTAGGAAGACCCTGCCTCAAAATAGAAAAATAAATAAATAGAAAAGACTGGAGATACAGCTCAGTGAACACTTGGGTTCAATCCTCAGTGTGGAAAAATAATAATAATAAACAGGAAATTAAGTAAATAGCATAAAATTAAGTGGAAAGGAATTTTCCCTATCCCTTAGCGTATATAAAACAAATCAAAGGTGTTCTAGTTATGGGGAAAGGGAGGGAGAATGGGAGTAGCAAAAATGATGGAATGAGATAGAAATCACTACCCCAGGTACATGTATGAAGACAAAAATGGTATGACTCTATCTTGTTTGCAACCCAAGAGATGGAAAATTGAGCTCTATATATGTACTATGACTTGAAATGCATTTAAAAAAATAAATTAAGAAGTAAGCCAATCTCAAAAAACCAAATGCTGAATGTACTCGTTGATAAGTGGATGATCCATAATGTGGAGAAGGGCACGGGAACAATGGAGGAACTCTATTCACAGGGGTGTAAGGCGGGAGGGGGCATGGGGACAGTAAAAAAAAAAAAAAAATGATGATACCAAAAAAAGTGTTCTAGTTAATAAAAAAAGAGAAAAAACCTATTTGAAAACTGCAAATCACTATGCATACAGAAGTCACAAGTACTATGACTTGAAATGCATTTAAAAAAATAAATTTAAAAAAATGATGATACAAAAAAAAGTGTTCTAGTTAATAAAAAAAGAGGAAAAACCTATTTGAAAACTGCAAATCGCTATGCACACAGAAGCCACTGCTAATTGCTGGATGTAATGACACTAAAAAAACACAAGTCGGAAATCTTGCAGAACGAGCAGAGGAAATGTATTAGTGTAATGTAAATGCACATTGTATTTTTACAAAGTTTTCAAGTCATGCGTAAGTTCATGAGTAGATCCCACACCATAGCGCCCAAGTCATTGTCATTGCATTGCTCCTGACAGCTTTTGTTACCCTTGAAATTTAGCAAGGATTTTCAATATGTACTTTAATTAAAATAATTTAAATTTAACTAAAGCAAGTTTAAAGTTTAATTATTAAATAACATAACTGTTTTTCTTGACATCTTATTTTCTGGTTTTGAATAAATCATAGTTTACCACTCCAACAAAAGTAAACATTACAGGAACGTGAACATTGTAAAAGTACGTTCATCTAAAATTAAATCAATTTTCCCACTGTAGGATCCTACTCATTCTTTTAACTCATCTGTGACTGCCAAGTGGAGAATTTTGTAGAAAGTGAGTGTAAACATTGAGATTTGGAGCTTTCACCTGGGTTGCAAGTGGAGGCATATGATTTTACTTTTACTAAAAATCAAAGAGATGTGAGTATTAACATACTATTGAGAAAAATAAAAGATGTAATGTGTTTACACTGTATTTTCTCTAAGAATCAATAGTTAGAAGCATGATAATTATTAGAAATGCTTAAGATACACAATCTTCTTCCTGTATATAATTCTGGACTGTGTTTTGTTTTCTGTAGTTCATCTTGTCTAAAAGAATTAACAGCTTAAAAAGGACTATTTTAAAACCTCTCCTTCAGTTCTGGGTTGAAGCTCTTATTTGAAATATAACTTGCCCAAAGCATGAAAATAGAAACAGTGGCAGCTCCTTCCATGTGATTTGCCAAAGGGGTGTTAAGAAATTTCTCTGTTTTTTTCTGTATGTGTGATTTGAAAAGAAGTGCTAAATTGCTAAAGGAAATTAAAAGGGAGGGAAAAAATTGGAATCCTACACATTATAGTTTTTGAGCAATTTCCTGAACCCTACATACCCAGTTAAGCTGAAATCCAAATGTTGATAAAGGGAAGAACACTTGTTGGGAATAGGTAAAGAAGGAAAGATAAACAGAAATTAAATTAAAATACTAGAGTTGGTGTCTTTAAAATAGGAATGTTTACCATGTACTACAGAGAGCATCCTGAAAGTGGAAAAATAAAGGGAAGAGTAACTAGTTGTTTGAAGGACTTTTCATTGAATGCGGGGAATGTCTTTTTTTGACTTATCTTTACTTTTATTCTTATACATAAAATATAAGAATATATTCTTTTATTCTTACACATAAAAGCATAGGGGAAAAAAACAAGTTCCAAACAAACACCGCTATGATCAGTCTGTTGTATTTCCTTTAGTTCCAAAACACTTCTAATGAGGTGGCTTCTTTCAAAACACAAAAACAAAACCAACTTCCTTCCTAAAGCACTTTCCTAGTTCTGAGAAGCAAATAGAGCTTTTGCTCTTGAAGAACAATTGGTATTCATTTATTTTGTTTTTCAAAATCCAAGAAAGAATCATCCTTTTGATATTCCATGAGAGCAACAGGTAAAGAAGGAAATGTTAGACTGCTCAGTTGAAATCTGATAGACCTTTGTCAGCATTTAAAAGCTCTGTAGGAAGCCCCAGCCTTCTAAAATGGAGATTGGCCATCTCCAGTCATGACTCTGGCTTCCTCCTTCCTAATCCTCACCAAAGATTATCACCTAAGGACTCATATTCATTTCACTCACCTTCCACAATGGTTTTCCAATCTGGCCATAAATACTTAGCCCATTATCCCCATGAGAAAAGGAAGTGGCCCCGACTGAATTTGTCTCTTGGATTCCTGTGATATCTGCAGACATGGGCCTTAAATCCAGATGTTCCAACTCTGAGCCTTGCTCATTGAGAGTTACAGTCCTGGTGCCTCCCTTAATGTTGGCAAGGGACACAAACAAATACAGCTGACTGAGAGTGTTGTGAACTTGAATCACAACCTCATGTGAATGGGGGTGGGAAGATAGAAAACAAAATTAACTACTTAAAATAGTCTATAAAGAAATCAGACCTCATTACATCATTGCATCTATCTTCAAAGTATCCTTTTAAAGTTGTTGCAAATGAGACTTGATATCTTGCACAAACGAAAGAACTGAGGTTTGCTGAGATTCAAACATTAAAGTTCAGGCACATTAGGACTAGAATTTAGGACATCTGACCCCTTAATCAATTAAATAATGCGTGTCTGTGGATTGCCTATTGTCAATAAGTTATAAATGGGCAATGCCAGTGTGGGACATAAACTCTCCTCTCTCAAATAATGCATAAACTGAAACAAAGGAAAAGCTACTTTAAAAATCCGGTTTGCAACCAGAGAAATGGAAAAACTAAAACAAAAAAAGAATGTCAAGGACTGTCATTTGTATTCTCCACCAAGGAAAGGGTCTTTTGAGGATTTTAAATGAGGTGATGGAACTGCCCAAATACTCTGGGTTTGTCCTTTTATTTTACACTGCAAAAGTAATGAAAATGGAGCTTAATGGTACATAAATAAAAACAAATAGAAAAAAAAAAAGATAAATGGCAAATGAAATAATAAATATTTTGAGACTAAAAAAATGATTATAAAATTTGGGCTAGGGATATAGGTCAGTTAGTAGAGTGCTTGCCTTGCATGCAGAAGGCCCTGGGTTTAATCCCCTGCACCACCACCAAAAAAAGATATTAAAATTTTAGGTGTATGCAGAACAGCCAAATGGATATGGCTAAGAATTTACAAAACTACTCTTAAAAAAAGAATGAAACCAGGTGCAGACACACAGCAACGCGGAGGATGAAACAGGAGGATTGCACGTTCAAGGCCAGCCTCAGCAACTTAGTGAGGTCTTAAGCAACTTAGCAAGGTCCATGTCTCCAAATAAAATATTAAAAGGACTGGGGATGTGGCTCAGTGTTTAAGTGCCCCTAGGCCCAATCCCTGGTACAAAAAGAAAAATGAGGGCTGGGGATATAGCTCAGCTGGTAGAGTGCCTGCCCTGTATGCACAAGACCCTGGATTCAATCCCCAGCACCACACACACACAAGAAAGGAGAAAAGAAATCCCATCCTGTCCTTTGCAGCAAATGGATGAACCTAGAAGACATTATGTGAAGTGAAATAAGTCAGGCACAGAAAGACAATGATCTCACTTGTATGTGAAATCTAGGAAAGTTGATCTTATAGAATTTGAGAGTAGATTAGTGGTTATCAGAGAGCGGAGAGAGAAGGGGAAGGTGGATGGGAGGAGATCAGTCAATGGGTTCAAAGTTACAGTTAGAGAGAAAGAATAACTTCTGGTATTCCATTGCCAGATAGGTTTTAGAAGGAGATAGACTTGGGGAAGTAGGCTCCGGGTTTAGGGGTGCCAGAAACATGTTTATTGAATTGCAACCTCCCTACTTTAATAAGAATAGAAAAAAAAGTGAAAGTGATATAATTCAGTGTTTGCCAAGAGACTGCAAAAGACACAGAATAAAAAATATGATGCTGAAGGGACAACTAGTACTCCAATTCCCAAGTATTTTAAGGACTGTAATTTGAAAGAGAGATTAAATTTATGGCACAAGATTTCTAACCAAAAGGAGAAAATTCCTGTGATAGAAATTTTAATTAACCTTTAAGTACTCCATAATGGAGATTGGTCATTTCTAAGACATAGTTGAGAAAGCATTCTACATTGAGAAGTAGTTTAGAGGAGATGACTCTTTCCTTTGCAAAGTTCCTTAAATCCATCCCACATTTTGTAATGAAAGGCTCAGAATATTTCCAGAAATATAATGCATGCAGGTGGCCCTTCATCGGAAAGAAAAAGGAAGTGCTACATGTTCCTAGGACTTGGCATCCCAAACCTGGACTCTGCTCCCTTTGTCCTAGGAAATGAGGATACCCAGAGTGACCAGACAGCTATTCAAAACTTGTCAGGAAAGAGTCAAAGACCCTATTTGGCCAACAAGGGAAAAGGGGTGTGGAGGTGACTTTTGAAAGGCCCAGCCCTACTTCATGATGGACCATACATCCAAGGGATTAGAAAGATTTGTCACACTCTAGAATTGGAGCTACATTCTCAAGAAGTTATCTAGTCTGGGAGCCTTTCTTTAACACAATGAAATTCTGTAACTGTCATTGAGTGGCCCTTTTTTCTGTTCAATATTTTTTGGCGGGGGTGGGGGAGGGTACCGAGGATTGAACTCAGGGGTACTCAACCACTGAGCCACGTCCCCAGCCCTATTTTGTGTTTTATTTAGAGACAGGGTCTCACTGAATTGCTTAGCGCCTCGCCCTTGCTGAGGCTGGCTTTGAACTCGCGATTCTCCTGTCTCAGCCTCCCTAAATGCTGGGATTACAGGGGTGCGCCACTGCACCCAGCTTCTCTTCAACTCTTTAACAGAGAGTTTTGCCTGATGTCTGGTTCCATAGCTCTTCATTAATTCCTACAATAAGCAAAATTCATAGGATTCCTACATAGCAAAATTCCAGTCGGAAAGGCATATATGCACTAGTATGTAAATTAAATATTGTTATCTTACTGTGTTCAAAATAGCTCCAATGACGTGGTAAATTAATTCCTACAATAAGCAAAATTCATAGGACAGCTACTTTATTCCAGGCTCAGTATACTTACTGGGGATAGAAGGGTGACAAAAAAAAGACTGGGCCTCTTGAAAAATTATAATCCAGTCGGAAAGGCATATATGCACTCATCAAATAATTTTATTAGGGAAACTCACAAGGTACTATGAAGATGTGTTTGATGAGCCTGAGCAAACTGAAGATGATTAGGGAAGACTTTCCTGGAAAAATGATACCTTGGCTGAGGGCCGGAAGGAATGTATTGGGAGAATCGGAGGTGGGTAGGGAAGGAAAGACTGGCATTGTGGGATGCCCAGAACATGAAGGACAAGGATGCACAGTACCTGTTGGAACTGACAAGTGTCAGGTGGCAGAGAAAGGATAGGAAAGAGCAACCTATCAGAGGCGGATTTCCAGGGACTGGCAGGGTCCAGTCAGCAGCCTTTTCATGTGAGCAAGAGAAGCAGCTGCTAAGAAGGTGATAGTAGGTTGGGCAAAGGAGTACGTGGTAGTGACGGCAAGAAGGGACTGGATTGGAAAATTATTTAGATTGCAAAATCAACACATGTTGATAATGTTTGGATCTTGGGTGTGGAGGAAGAGGGGGTATTAAGAAGGATTCCCAGCTGGGGGCAGTGGCGCACACCTGTAATCCCAGCAACTCAAGACGCTGAGGCAGGAGGATAGTGAGTTCAAAGCCAGCCTCAGAAACTTAGCAAGGTCCTAAGCAACTCAGTGAGAGCCTGTCTCTGAGTAAAATATAGAAAAGGGCTGAGGATCCAGCTCAATAGTTAAGCGCCCCTGGGTTAAATCCAGCACCCCAAAAAAAGAAGGATTCCTCATTTCTGATTATGCAATTGGATGAATGGTGGTATGTTCACAGAGACAGGAAACTAAAGATCAATCTGGGGAAGCTAATGGATTCCATTTGGACATGATGGTTGGAGGTGGCTCTCAGACATCCAAAATGGATATATTAGTTCACTGTTGGATATTTATATGATCAGAGATCTTTTGCTAACATGTAAATTAAATATTGTTATCTTACTGTGTTCAAAAAAGATTAAAGAGGACTTTAATCTCCCTCTCTTAAAAAAATAGCATGGAATAATAATTTTAAAAGCATCTGGAAATCAGGCTTTTTCTGCAATCACATTCATCCATGTATTTACATATACTTCTTCAAATGCCATAACTGAATAAGTAGATAATGAAATTTTAGTGCAATAAATAGTATAGAATTGACTTGCTATCTGGACCATTAAGTGACTTATGGAAGTGTATGTGCAATAAAATACATCCTCACAAAACATCCTGAAATAAAATATGTTTAACACATTAATATTTGAATAAATATTTACAAAAGTCATAAGACCTTACTCAGATAGCAATGTATTTTATTTTAACAAGAAGAATCAGTTCCAGAGCTCCAACTCATATCCTTTAACTTAGATGTTAATATGTCATTTTCTTAATGCTTGGTTGTCAAAGCCACCCTCATCAAGACTCAGTATCAAAACAGCACCACTCAGCAAAGCACTTGTATCCCCATTCATCATCTGGCAACAATTTGCTAACACACCCCGAATGGCTTTCATGGGTAACGGGTTGACGTATCATCCTTGACACATTGCACACGGGGAAGGAACCTGCTTGATGCGGTCTCGCAGGCCTTCGGGCGCTGCAGGATAGCAGGCCTCCGCATCCATGCTTGCTAAGCTGCACAGGTGCCCTCCCTCTGTACCCAAGGGTGATTTATTTGTGAACTTTTGATTCCAGGGGCTCATAAGGTGGAGAAAATATTAACATCAACGGAAGTTTGTAAACTTGCTAATGTACTTATTTGTGTGTGGGGATGAGCTATTTGCAATCCTTACTATAGCTTTCATGGAGGTGAAGAAAATATGCAGGAAGCAGAGCGGTCTCTTCTAAAGCAAATCATATTTTAAGACTTAGAAGTATGTCTACATTTTGTTTATTTATTTTTTATCTTAACATCAAAATACATTGAAGAGTAAAGAGGTGGGGCCAAGGACAGAGCTCAGAGATAAAGCACTTGCTTAGCAAGCCCCGGGCTCAATCCTCAGCATCCACAAAAAAAATAAAAATTAAAAAAAAAAATAAAAAAGTAAAGTGAATACATAAACCTACTGCTGTTTGGGCAGGATGGCTTTGAATACTGGGCTTTATTATTATTATTTGACCATTTCTATATACATGATTTTTAACCTCCAGCCCCAGGATTCCTACTACACAATTGCTACAATCCTTTGAAGATAGACTTGGGGAGAAAGAAAAAAATACCCTCATTACATAAACATTTTCCTGTATAACTTTTTGCAGCTTCTTTCCTTGCACGATCTTTGGAGTAGTCCAGGTCTTTGGTAAACTAGAAGTCACCATGCTTAGGACTGGTTATGTTGGCATCAGGGTACTAGATGAGGCAGAGGTACAGAACCGAGGAGACTGGGAAAAGCTGGTAGGTAGGTTGATTTCTATAAAAAAAACACCAAGGACCCTAGGAGAAAAGTCTGGAAGAGGCAGGCAGGACTTTAGGAAAGAGAGAGATGGATGGAATTCTCCTAAGTCTGGGAGAACTTCCAAGGAAAGAGACACCTCAAGAGAATTTTTAAAATAGTTTGCTGTAAGTTGCAGGGCAGGTTCCTCACTTTGTTACTTCTTATGGAGAATTCAGTACAATTACTTTATTGAAGACTCTGGGGATCCGAATCCTCCCGGAGCACAGATTGTAAAAGACAGGATAACTCAAAATGCATCTCACACACTTAGGGATCAGGTGTAGCACTAGACAAATTTAAATTGCCACAACATTTAATAATATATTTCAGAAGTAGATGCCAATTATGGACTCACAGAAGATGGACATGTACAGATCCCGTATTCCAAAGATAAGTGCACTTCTGCTACTCAAGAAAGCAAACAAGAGTTTAAATGATGAAGAGATACAAGAATTAAAGGAAACTCTAATTTATAAAATCTCCTCTCATTTATAAAAATACTTGTTTAGTAATATCAGTATTTTAACTGCTTTGAGGAATATATACAAAAATGTGGCATCATGGTTTAGAACCGAGCTATGGAACCAGACTAGCTGAGCCTGAGCTGCCACTCCAGACCTTCCTAGTTGGATGACCTACTTGGGCACGTTATTTAAGCTCTCGAAATCCATATTTCCTCATTTCTAAAATGGAAAGGTTTGAATATAATAACACATTTAATTGGTCTTTGTATTGTATATGTGGCACAATAAAAACTTCTAAATGCTTACAATAATTATTTTGAGCAACCAATTAGCAGGTAACAAGCCAGAAGTCACAATACAGGTTGAATATCCCTTATCCAAAATTGGCATCAGAAATGTTTTGTATTTGAGATTTTTTTTTATTTTGGAATATTTGCACATAAATTATGAGCTACCTTGATAATAAAGCCCAAGTTTAAATATGAGATTTATTTTGTTTCATGTACACCTGACACACATAGCCTGAAGATGATCTTTTACAATATTTTTAGTACCCTTGTATTTTCACTGTGACTCCCCCACATGAGGTCAGTTTTGAAATTTTCCACTTGTGGCATCAACATTCAAAAAGTTTCAGAAATTTTGAAAGGCTCAATCTGACTTGTTTCTTGTTTCTGCTTTCTTTAGCCCTTTCCTTTCTACAAAATTAACCTCCTCTCCTCCTCAACTCACTAAATACTATTTTATGGAATGAATGTTGCCCAATTCTAGAATTGAAAATAAGGTGAACTAAAATTGTTTTAAAAAGAGATTCAGCTAGGAAAGTGGCACATACTTGTAATAACAGCTACTAGGGAGACTGAGGCAGGAGGATCACAAGTTCGAGGCCAGTCTGGACAGCTTAGTGAGACCCTGTCTCAAAACAAAATAAAAAGGGCTGAGGGTATAGCTTAGTGGTAGAGCACCCATGGGTTCAATAATCAGTACCAAGAAGAGGAAAATAGTGTAGCTCTTTCCGGGATAAATAATCTGAAATTTAGAGTTTTCTGTGAGGTTCTTTGGTTTGTGATTTGGGTCTTCTGGATGCCATTCTCTTTTCTTCTACTACATTGCACAGATGTTTTCCAATTAAATGTTTTTCCATTCCAAGTCATTATTTTATTCAAGATACTGGGCTGTCATTTCTCTAGAGTCACCAACAAACTTGTGGACACACTTGATCAATGGAGAAGCCATCATCCTGCACTTCTAGCCCTAACCTGAGATGGCCACATGCCAGTGATAGTAATGGACTTTTTGTTTTTCCTTGCTTATTGAGTCAATGAGAAAGTTTCATGCATTGTATTTTTTTTTTTTGGTACCAGGGATTGAATTCAGGGGTACTCAACCACTGAGTCACATCTCCAGCCCTGTTTTGTGTTTTATGTAGAGACAGGGTCTCACTGAGTTGCTTAGTGCCTCGCCCTTGCTGAGGCTGGCTTTGAACTCACGATTCTCCTGTCTCAGCCTCTCAAATTGCTGGGATTACAAGAGTGAGCCATCACGCCCGGCTTCATGCATTGTATTTATTTTCCAGCTATAATCTTTCCTGTCAGGAGAAGAGCTATGCTATCCATCTGTCAGGTCGTCAGAAGTAGAAATGGTAGAATCCAGTGATATTAAATAAAGTGTCGTGTTTTTGAGGGTGGAGAGGTGCACATGTACACAAACATACACACAAGTTTAGGAAAGCAAGGGCTGGTTCTAATAGTTCTAATGTCCTAAGAGTTTTAACCCTGGAAAAACAGAACAAAGGGTACTATAACATAATGTAACTTCAGTGAAAATAAAAATAGCTTTTCCATGAGTTCATCTTTTACCTCTTCCTAACCAGTGTACTTCAAAACAGATGTCATAGTGCTGCATCTTAAAATACTAAGGCAAAGGAAGGGTTACTGAAAAAGAAAAATAAATAAATAAAAGCACAAACATAAATACTGAGCCTTCAGCAGACCCCCAGAGGATATTTAATTGTCAAATGAATAGTTCAAACCTTTTATGATAAATGTCAATGGTTTGATGTTTATAGAGAAACAAAGTAAATTCAAGATGGAAATTGGGCCTTGACTTAGTGTGAGAAAGCTAGGGCCAAGTGGGGAAGAGCTGGGTGCTGTGCAGGAAGCCAGGATGCTGAGACAGAGCATCTCCTGCAGCCTGAGTCTCCCCAGCTACACCACAGAATCCTGCTGAATAGCTGGCTTTCATACCCTTCTTGGGGAACAAGCCTGTTCCCACGGGCACCTCTAGCTCTAACAGATTACCTGGTCTATTCAAAGGTTGAGAATCCATAACACAGCGCTAGTCTTTGTCCTGTCCACATTCAGTCCCACTTTAAAACTCATCTGCTCTGAAGTTTTTACTAATCAAATACAGCCTCATTCTGATCCCTCTATGTTGTTTTGGAAACTTTGCATATTCTCTCTCTCTCTCTCTTTTTTTTTTGGTACCGGGGATTGAACTCAGGGGCACTCGACCACTGAGCCACATCCCCAGCCCTATTTTGTGCTTTATGTAGAGACAAGGTCTCACTGAATTGCTTGGTGCCTCGCCGTTGCTGAGGCTGGCTTTGAACTCGTGATTCTCCTGTCTCAGCCTCCCAAAATGCTGAGATTACAAGCTTGTGCCACCGCGCCCCACTAAACTTTGCATATTCTTTACAACGTCCTTCCTAGAAGTGATTATCACTCTTCTTACATGCATTATTGAATACTATGTTTGTGCCTTGATTATTGCATGGTCTAGTAGAGAAAGCATGAGAAAATATTACATGTTAAATGCATTCTACTATTGTATGTTCCAATATTTCTTTATTGAACATTCACGAATTCCAATAAGTGGAAAAGAAAGAGGAGGAAGAAAGAAGCAGGAGTGGGAGGAGGAGGGAAAGTATGGGCTCTGGAGTCAGAAAACATGAGTTTAGCAACCAGTTCTGTATCTTTCTAACTGTGTGATCTTCAGCAAATTACTTAATCCCTCTGGTCTGTAGTATTCTCAGCTGGAAGAAGATAGTAAACAAGATGTTGATCTTCAAGGGATTTTTGATGATTTCCTAAAATTCTGGATGTAAAGTGGCTTGCACAGAATGGACATGTGATAAATCATTATTCTGTGCTCCTTCTCAGGAGAGGTATCAGTCTTCATGAAATAGGAAGTTTGCTTTAACTCTATGGTGGTCTCATATACATTAGCACAGATCTTTGTACATGGAAAGTACTCATTTACCACTGGTTAAAATAAATCCTTGAGTTGGTAAAAATCAAGAGGATTAACAACAAAGTATAAAGGATGCCTGACTATGGTTTGGAGTCTGTAACAAGCCTAGACATCTTGTACCTTCTGGAAGATCCATCATAATGGTTTGTACTGAACTTGAGTAAAAGTTGTAAACTGGTGGCTCTCAGACCCTATCTGCCAGCAGACATGTTAAATTCAAATCATTCACTCCTATTGAAAAATGGGAAATTTTTTCATTAAAAAATCCAGATTCCTAACTGGGCATGGTGGTACACGCCTGTAATCCCAGCACTTTGGGAGGCTGAGACAGGAGAATCTGAGTTCAAAGCCAGCCTCAGCAATAGTGAGGTGCTAAGCAACTCAGTGAGACCCTGTCTCTACATAAAAACACAAAATAGGGCTGAGGATGTGGCTCAGTGGTTGAGTACCCCTGAGGTCAATCCCCGGTACCAAAAACAAAAAACAAACAAACAAACAAAAATCCAGATTCCTAAACATTTTTGGAAAAAACCAGCTGAGGGCAGCTCTTCCATCAGATGGGGCACACTCTCTCCATGCACACTGGCCCCCCCCCACCGGCTCACCTGTCTTTCTGTGTTGTAGACTCATTCCTGGCATTTGATTTTAGAAACACCAAGCCGGACAAACTCTAGAATTCTACTTGTTCTAATTCTGAAAACTGGAGAACCAACATTGCTGAGGGCATGACTGCTAGGAGTGCCACAGTGACATTCAGTAGAACCCTGTCGCGGCAGCCCAAGGCCTCCAGCCAGATATTTTCGCCCCTCTTCTCCATTGTTAAATGCTGAGAAAACTGAGGTTAACAAAATTAGGGAACTGGAAGAAACCAAGCCACGGTCTGTAACTGTTCCTGGCGTGCTTAGCAAAACGGCTGAAGTGTCATGCCTTTCAGAAAGGGTTAAGGAATAAGCCATCACTTCCCTTCCAGAAGCATCTCAGAAAGATTCCTTTGGAATAGAGCCAAGTGGCGTGAGAGAAAGTGGAGGAGAATATGGCTTAAGGGGAGCTATGGGGCCCCCTGCCCTGTCTCCCTGGGTGTGTTAGTTCTGTGACTTTCTAAGGTGACAAGATCCTCTGCAATCTCAGAACAATAGTTCACAGAGAAGAAAGAGTGCAGCACCAGGATCTGAAGACTGCGGGCTGGCACCCGTGACTGCGGACAGCAAAGCTACCTCCTGTGAGCAGTCTGAGCCGGACAGCTCTTCTTAGGAAATGAGCCACACCTGTTGTAAGGAGATGCACTCAGGTAGACAGACACAGGTCCTGCTAGTGATCCTTCCACACACTGTCTCTCCTGAGTCTCCTGACAGACCCCATGGATTCCTCAAGGAACATCACCCCAAATGCCTCTCCTTGGTGTCCACACAGACAGCAGAGCAAAAAAACAGGCATAGCTGTGACCGAAGAAAAGGGAGAGAGAGGGGAAAAAATAAATAAAACAGATAAAGTTGAGAATCAGACTGTGTGTAATATGCTGTGGTAGTTAAATCGTTATCTTCTTTGAATTCTTTTAGAAATAAAATAAATATAAAAAGACAAGTAATTTTCTCACCTAATTTGCTTGTGGAGCTGATAATTAAGTGTTGTTGGTTGCATCACCAGAATGAATTTGTGATACTTGCTGTAGTGTCTCTGCATATTTAAAGACGAAAATGTTCTTTCTGGTGCTTAGTAAAAATATCATTTTTATGAACCCTCTCCCTCAGGCAGTTCTGTAGCCTCCATTCCATATTTATGGAGCTGCAAGACTCCCGTCTAAAATACGACAAAGATCAACTTTACACCTAAATGCTCCTGTCAGCCTACCTGTTCCTTCACTCTGAGAAACAATCCTAAACTCGGGGGCCTGCAGTAATTCCAGATTTTCTCAGCAAGATCTGGTCCCCCACGCATCTGCATGTATCTTGATTATTCTATCCCTCCACCCCTCAGACTTCAATAATGGTAGAGAGGGGAAATCACACAATGGTTAAAAACGCCAGGTGCAGGCAGGGATAGTGGCAAATGCCTGTAATTCCAACCACTCAGGAGGCTGAGGCAGGAGGATTGCAAGATCAAAGCCAGCATCAGCAACTTTGAAAGACCTTGTCTCAAAAATTAAAAAAGGCGACTAGGGTTATAGATCAGTGGTAGAGTGCTTGCCTAGCACTTGTGAGGCACTGGGTTCAATCCTTAGCACCACAAAAATAAATAAATAAAGGTATTGTGTGCATCTACAACTAAAAAAATTTTTTTGTTTTAAATTAAAAAGGACTAATGATATAGTGCAGTGGTAAAGCACCCCCTGGATTCAATACCTATTATTAAAAAAAGAAAACATAAAGCAAACACCTCCAGGTACAGAGGCTGACCTGTTTTGAAATGTCTAGAGCCACCTACACAAACATGAGTATATTATTGAATTATTTGAGTCTCTGCTTCCTCATCTTTAAATGAAAACAATAATAGTAATTCACAGAGATTTTGTATGGTCAAAAACCAAAGATTCCTATCCCTCATAGGGATTTTATTTTTATACCTTTATTTTATTTACTTATTTATTTATTTTTTTAATGTGGTGCCAGTGCCTCACACAAGCTAGGCAAGTGCTCTACCATTGACCCACAACCCCAGCCCTTTCTCATAGGGATTTAACATAGGTCTAGAGCTGAGTAAGAGGTCCATGCAGGATCATCATCACCATCACTATCTAGATGATTCCAAGTTGTTGTGGGAAAATTCTTAGAAGATATTTTCAAAGACTGCACAGCCCGAGCCCTGTTAGAACTTCTGAGCATAGTCCCAAGGCTTTCTGTTAGGGTTCCTAGGTACATAAACACTCAGGCAAGCCTGGGAACAGGGATCCAGGCTGCCTCCAGAACCTGGGCCACTAAGTGTGGAGATAGCCAGGGTTCTAAGGGGATTCAAGTCAAAGACAGAGCAAAAACTCAGCTGTCCCTTGAGAACCACTTAATTAGAGCTCAGGAAAGGGTGTCATCATAACTGTTATTTACTATGAGTCACCTCTCTTCCTTCAGGTTTCTTTTTAATCTTATCAGTTGTTGCTGAAAACACACACTGCTAACATGTAAGGATATAGGATATTCTATTCAATTTGCTTATTTTTTGAGCAAGTATCATATAGAGACCGCAGCATAGCAATGGCTAAGTAGTCACTCTCTCATAGGAGTAGGGGGAACACTCAATTCCATGGGGAGTGGGCTACGACTACTGGGGATACAATCCAGGGCCTCACACATGCTAGGCAAGGGTTCTACCACTGAGCTACACCCCCAGGACTTTTTTTTTTTTTTTTTTTTTTTTTTTTGGATACAGGGTCTCACTGAATTGCCCAGACTGTCCTAGAACTTTCAACCCTCCTGCCTCAGCTTCCTGAGTAGTTGGGTGGCATGAACCACCCCTACCCAGCTCAATTCCAACTTGTCTAACATGCCCAATCAAGTTTGACTCCTATCAGGCTAGTTACTAAGCATTCTTTGTGTGATACCCTCAGTTCAGACAATCAGCAACATACATCACTCCAATGAGAGAGAATGTTCTTCTGCCAGTTGGCACAGAAGTAGACAAAGAAGCAAAAAGTTTTCCATTCCAGTTGACTGTGTCAAACCAAGAAATTGTTCATGGAACAAACAGTTTATATTCAAGCCTTCTAATTTCTGCAGCTACTCAGCTGATGGCGTCATGGGAAACCAGTGTGGGTGACTGGCGTGGCCAGATTTTGCTAGAACTCTCAGTGTTAAAGAGAGCAAGCAAAGCCCTGCATTTGCTCACACATGCTACAACCACAAATGCTTCATCTCCAGTGGGCCACTGCAGGCTGGAGCTGGGAAAAGGTATATGGTGCACACATCCCATTCTCATGACTATAACATGACTACTGTCCCTGCTATTCAGGAAATAGCCAACAACATTATTAGAGACAGAAACACAAATTTGGTCTGGCTCATAAAACTAAATTTTTTCAGTTGTTTTTAAATCAGATTTTACCAGCCGGGCGCGGTGGCTCACGCTTGTAATCCCAGCACTTAGGGAGGCTGAGACAGGAGGATCGCGAGTTCAAAGCCAGCCTCAGCAATGGCGAGGCACTAAGCAACTCAGTGAGACCCTGTCTCTACATAAAACACAAAATAGGGCTGGGGATGTGGCTCAGTGGTCGAGTGCCCCTGAGTTCAGTCCCTGATGCCAAAAAAAAAAAAAAAATCAGATTTTACCACTCTCTTAAGGCTTGTAACACAGCTTCCAACTGACCTTGAGCATTGCTATAGAATAATTGTTCTCAATCAAGGCAGGAGGGTACCTCCTAGGCATTGTCTGGAGACATTTTTTGGTCAAAGTAATTGAGATAAGGGGCTGCTTACAACAGGCACCTTGTGGGTAGAGAGAAGAGATACTGGTAGACATCCTACAATATACAGAACAGCCCCACAGTCAAAAAAATTAACTGGCCCAAAATGGCAGTGGTGCCACCAAGATTGAGAAACCTGGCTGTAAAAGAATCTACAAGATCTAGCTCCTGCCCACCTCTCAGCCCCTCAGGCCCCTTCTGCGTGGCAGCTTGTCTCTTTTGCACCCCATCAAAATATAGGGATCACCAAAATTGATTTCTATTGTTGGTTTGTCAAGAAGTCTCCAGGGCAGGAGCCATCTGTTGGCAGAAATCTCTTCCCTACATGGGTAGTCGGGAGAAGTGTGTCTTTCAGGCTGATCTGAAGGTTGCAAGGCTCACTAGCTTGGAGGTGGCTGAGACTCAGTCCTGCATCCTATAAAAACTAGCCCAAGTACTTAACAAAATTAAGAAGATGGATTAATAGGATATAATCTTTTCACTCTTCTGTGTCTAGGAAGATGAACAAATCAGAAATCAATGGAGAATGGTGTTAAACAGATGGCATGTGGATTAACTACTAAAAGAGACAAAAACTCCAAATTGCGCGACAGATCTGCGGCCTTGTTAGCCATTGCTCCTGCTGCTGGTATTGTTATTCTTTAACATCCACCCTAGGCCATGGTACCATTAGGAAATCCATTTTCCTTACTCAGTTTCCTATTGAAATTGAGTTTTCTAACATAAAGATTATCTGAAAACTGTGAGTAATAGTACCATTAATCATGTACAATATTCAGGGGGAAATGTGGATCCATTTCTGGAAGCCCAACTTTTTCATTTCTATCGTTTTTTTGTTTTTGATTTTTGTTTTGTTGTTTTGTTTTGTTTTGTCTTGTTTTGGTACCAGGGATTGAACTCAGGGTTACTCAACCACTGAGCCACATCCTCAGCCCTATTTTGTGTTTTATGTAGAGACAGAGTCTCACTGAGTTGCTTAGCGCCTCACCGTTGCCAAGGCTGGCTTCGAACTTGCGATCCTCCTGTCTCAGCCTCCCAGAGTGCTAGGATTACAGGCGTGCACCACAGCGCCCAGGTCTCCATCCCCTTTTTTAATGCTTCCCCTGGAAACTCATTTTCACCAAATGGTCCAGGGTTTCTTTATGTAGCTATGAAATGACTTCAAATCAGAGGTGGAGAGCATCTGCTCTGAATTGTAAACAAAAACGAAAACAAAAGAATCATTCAGTTGCCATTAAGTAAAATATGTGAGGTAGTCATGAATTTTGTTTTGTTTAAAAATAATAATAATAATAAATATCACATTTTCTTTTACTTTGACAAATCAAATTTTTGCCTCTTGGAAAAAGGACATAGATCCATGATGTGCAAAGCAATGGCCTGGGGACCTCTGCCAACTCTAGCCACTCTGCTCTGAGCCTCTCCGTCCCCCCAGGAGCTCTGTGTGGGAACATGTGCCATCATTCACACACCTCACATCTCTCCCAGCTTGGGAAAACCTTGGTGGAGCTTCCAAGGTCCCTTCTCCAAAGCCTCTTGCCCTTCTACCCGTGGAACTCACCTGCTCACCCCAGTGTTGTTTGAATTAATTTCAAAAGATCACTAGAAACATAAATTTAACCTTCTGGAGAAAGGGGTGGAGATAGGAAGAAGAGATGGAAAAATGAGATATTAAAAGTAATCTTCTTCTGTTTTGCTTTGCTTCTCTAATTCATGCTGACCTATGTGGGGCCATTAGTCCCACAACTGTTTCAAGAAGGCAATCTGAAATGAATTGGCAAATGAGAAGAGAGTGCAGCCCAACACCATTAAACCTCATAAACAAGAGCCCAAGTGTGACCCTATTAATATAAAAGAGAAGGACGAAACTCAAGACCAAAAGGTGGGAAGGAAAAAGCAGCAAAGACAAATTTCGAAGCAAAGTCCTTTCTGCAGAATATACATTGCAAGACCAATTCTGCTTCTCTGGCTTCTCTCGCAGTGTCTCCTGGGCAGTGTGTGCAGTCACTCACCCATTCTAATCATTGCTTTTTGTTCCCTGCAAACACCTTGTCCACTGGAGCCCAGTCTCCTGAGGTGCCCAGCCCTATTGCTTCAATCTATTGGTTACAGGGTAGAGTGGCAGAGAATGAAGCTTCCAAGAATGAAGAAGGAGAAAAATCACTGTAATCAGGAAAAGAGCAAAGAGTCCATACAGTAACCGAATAAAATTTCCCATGAAAAGAAACATTCTAATTCACCATGTCATTTCCTCTTTGAATACTGATTTTCATAATTTCTTTGCCCACTGATGTATTCTCCTCTTCAATACTCTTACATGCAGTTTATAGTTCCCTTTTGGGCCCTTATGATAGTACTTAGCACATTACCATGCACACAGTAGGTTCTCCATAAAGATTTTTCAGTGCAAAAGAAAGCAAGAAACAGTCATGAATATTTTTTTAAAGCCTAATGAACAAAAACATGAAAACCAAATTCACTGTAACCATTGTCTCCCATTAATCTTGTATAACAGCAACCCTATTCCTGAAGCTGTAACACCTTTGAAGTGAGACGTGTGTGTGTGCGTGTGTGTGTGCGTGCACACACGCACATGTGTGTTTTAAAGAAGGAAGTAGAAGCCACTACACTTGGCTTGTTGCTCAGCCACCCTCCCACCAGGGTGCTGGGAGCCTGAGATTCACTAATGAGCATGGATTTTATTGCTTCCATTAGCCCCCGTTAGCTGGATCAGAAGAGAGCATCTTTGAGTCTAAGCAGCCCACAAATCCTGGAGCACTTCCCTTTCATGTGCCCCACTGCTTATCTACTCTGACAACAATATGGTGAGACTTCCCTCCCTCTGGCTTCAGGCCATGGTCCTCATCAGGGCACACACAGTGCTCCAGGAGTGGCAGAATAGCAGGAAAAGGTCAGAATGAATACCTATTTCTCTTGAAAGAAATATACCTCAACACAATTTTTTTGTCTACAAGAACAAAGGACATCTCTGCCAGGCATTTTCCAAACCAGCAAATGTTTCTGAGGGCAAAATGCTGAAGTTCTAACCATGGCAAGTTCAAGTTCTAACCTTTACAATACGTAGCAACCCTAAAAAAAGGTTCTAAAGTGGGGAAGATCCATGTCATCCCTAAATAAAGAGGAAAAGGAAAGTGGTAGTAATCTATGATATTTCACTTTGTCTTGAGTGAGGAGAACAGAAGTTAATGGACATCAGGGTGCTATGTAATGTCAAAGTGTACCCAGGAGGTACCCAGGGGGCAAGTACCCAGGCCCAATCTGAAAGGATGCTATAAATGCCCAACTTACCTTTGCCTCCTTACAACTTGGTATGAGAACATTGGAAGAGGTTTTCTCTTTTTAAATGCAAAGAAAAGAACACTAAATTGCAATGCCAATAATAAATACAACAGGCCTTAAAATGCTCAGGTGTTGTGGTATCTATTCACTTTTACCATAAAACAAATCTCACAGACATTCGGTGACTTAGAACACAACCATCTATTTAACTCACAATTCTGTGAATCAGCAGTTTGAACTGGGGTTGTCTGGAGAGTGCTGGCCTAGACTGAGCTTGGTCCTATATCTGTGGTTATCTGCTGAATCTACTGGGGCTAGAATGGCTTACCTCTGCTCCACCTGGTCTCTCATCTTCCAACAGGATAGCTAGAGCTTATTGATCTCATACCTGGTTGGCATCCAAGGGACTACACTGAATTGTTCAACCTCCTGGAGGTCTGGACTCATGACTGGCATAGAAAGATTTCTGACTCATTCAAAGCAAGTCATGTGGTCAACCTCAGCTTCAAGGCATTGAAATGATACTCATGTCTTAGAAGTTGCATAGCCATATTGCAAAGGGATGTGACTTGAGGAAAGAGTAGAGAATCCTTACCTTTTTCAGTCTTCCCAGTGAGATTCCTCCTCACCTGGTCTGGATGCACATTATGCACCTAAGCTCTGTCACATCTTTATGGAACAACCAGCAACAGATGATGCTTAAAAAAAAAAAATGCACTGGTCTGAGTCAGGAATCTTAAATTCTTGTCCTGATCCCACCATCCTTAAAGTGTGTAACTTTGATTTTTTTTTCCTTATCTACAAAACAAAGGAAATGAATTCAATAAGGTTCTTTCCATAAAGCCCTATGACTCTTGGGGAGGCTGATTTCCTTGAGTTGTTCAGTGAATAAAGAGTCATAGTAATTTTAAAATTAAAAAATAGATATTATTATGAATTTTGTTATCTTCTGCTCTAGTTACCATTCATGTCTAGCCTGTCCCTCTTCTACTCCACTATTTAAGCTATGTCCTTGGGCAGTTTGAATCAATTGGGAGGAAAATAAATATAGTAATTGTCTTTTTTTTTCAAATTTTAAAATTTGTTCTAATTAGTTATACAGTAGAATGACAATAGATGGAATATAATTTCTCATTCTTCTGTTGTACATAATGTAGAATCCCACCAGTCATATAGTTATATATGTACATAGGGTAATAATGTCTGATTCATTCATAGGTATAGAGTTTCAGTTTTGCAAGATGAAAAAGGTACTGGAGATGGATGCTACTGATAGTTGTACAACATAAATATACACAATACCACTGAACCACTGATACACATCAATTTGGCTTAGATGGCAAATTTTATTTTATTATTTTATTTTTGGGGGTACTGGAGATTGAACTCAGGGGCACTTGACCACTGAGCCACATTCCCAGCCCTATTTTGTGTTTTATGTAGAGACAGGGTCTCACTGAGTTGCTTAGCACCTCGCTGTTGCTGAGGCTGGCTTTGAACTCGTGATTCTCCTGTCTCAGCCTCCCTAAGTGCTGGGATTACAGGTTTGTGCCATTGTGCCCAGCAAGATGGTAAATTTTAAGCAATACATATTCTACTATAATAATAAAAATTGGACCAAAAAAACATGCAGAAAAAAAATGGTCATCAGTCCAAAACTTTGGACGAGGTATCTCTTCCTGTCTTAACTTTCAATGCACTTTCAGGAGATGCCAAGTAGATGATAAAGAGAAAGAAGAATAGGAATAGCAGAACATTTCTAAGCATAAGATGTTCCTTTACCAGGCGTCATAGAAGGTATTTACCAATCTCATCCCCCAAAAAGTAGAATTACTGGGTATATAGAAGTAAGAAGGAAGCAGATTCCAACTCAATGTGAAAATGAATCTTTCCTGAAAAGAACTGAATAAAAACAAAATAGCCTTCTACAATTACTCTTCTTTTGAAGTATGCTTCAGAAATAAGAAAACAGAAGTTTCTCCTGATTATAGTATTGTAATATGGTTTTTGGTAGTTGAATCTTGAACTGAACATGGATATTGATTTTCACTGGATTATCTGAAGTGCATTTTTGAAAGTGTTTCCCAGGAAGTCCAGGAGCTAGGTGGTCCTTTGAGAGATTACTCATGACCATGAACCAAAATGACTATGTTTAGCCTAATAAAAATAGGCTTAAAATGTCATATGCCATTGTGAAGAATAAACTCTGATTGAAACAGACTAACTTTGGGAATGTCTGTTAGTGTGCCTATTTTCCAAGAGACATGGCTCCTTAACTTCAACTATATTCTGTAACCAAGCTATTGGCCTCTGGGCTCTCCCACATGAATTCCTGGTGACTCCCCACTAAGCTCTTTAGACTTCATTAGATGCCAGCCTACTTTTTCAATGGAAGTTCCTTCACCTGGTACCATCCCAGTGCAGTTTTGTAACATCTTATGCAATAACAAATGAGAAGAAAGATGAGTGAAAGCATTCTTTACTCAAACCATTCCCCTTCTGAAATAGAACCAGGTTAATGACTGATATAAACATTGCAATCGCTTTTAACTAGGATATAAATCAGTTTGGTGTAAGCAACTCTTTAATAGCTATTTTTACTCTCATTAGAGCCTTGTCAGGAAACATTTTTTTTTAATAGGTGCCAAATCCAAGCTCATTTTTTAACCTCTTTAGGTCTTCAATATTCTTCACCTTGAAAATAATCAAGGAAATTCGTGCAGTCATATCAAGATGTAAAGTGCAATTGGAAACCTTTTGTTTAACCTGTACAAAACTATGTCAAAGGATGGCATTAACTGTGTATGAACAGATGATTTCTAAGATCGTTTTAAATTTTATAATGCTGTGATTGCTGTTACATAATAATAATAGAGGTCATTTATTGACTGCTTTTATCTCATGTGACAAAAGGGTTCAATTATTTTCACCCATTGTGCACAGGAGGAGACAAAGTCCTAGTAAGGATGAAAATGAATAAACTGCCCAAGGTCATTTCTGGTGCTAGGATTTAATTTTGGCAGCAACACACATACATACTTAACCTTTACTCTCTGCATTGAGTTATCCTAATTTACCCAGTCAGGTGACAGGAAAATAAGAAATTCTCCACAGAGAGAGCATGAGCAGTGGAAAATGCTAAAATGAAGCTTGAACACATTTGCTTCAATATTTTAAAATATATTATATGCCCCATCTAGTTACAGTCAATCAGACACTAAAGGAACAATAAAAGAATTTCCTGTCCTGAAATCCTGGATCTTTTTTTTTTTTCTCCAAGATAAGTGTTTCTAGAAACTTTTTTAAAATTTTATTTATTTATTTATTCTACTTAGGTATACATGATAGCAGCGTGCATTTTGGTTCATTGTACACAGATGGAGCACAACTTTTCATTTCTCTGGTTGTATGTGATGTAGAATCACCACATACATGCAGTCATACATGAAGCTAGGGCTATGATGTCCATCTCATTCCACCAAAGATGGTGGAAATCCTGGATCTTATAAAAGTCCCCGAGAGCATCGATCTTAGATGCTGAATTAGTTACTCAATTATTAACATGGAAAGAAGGGAGTCAGTCAGTTCATCACTGTTTCTCTGTGCCTGGAACAGTGTACAACACATAGAAGACACTAAAGAAATACTTATTGACTAACCAATAGGTTGAATTTAATTAGGTAGGCTAATCCTGGTCTACCCAGATGGGCAAATGGGGTAGTGTAGCTGTGATTTTTTTTTTTTTTTTTGAGATGTGGGCTTGATAAGCCTCCTAAAAGATGAAATCACTGAATTAATTTGGGATTACAATGAAAATTCTAGGACTAAGACCCCCCAAGCAAATGGGAGGAAAACCAAGGACATAGTCATTATCACAAGAAAGAGGGCCAGGGCCCTTGCATTTAATTTGATAGCCTTAGCTGAGCTTTGGAAAAAAATCAGTTTCGATGCAGAACAATTCAGATGTGCTTCTGAATGAGTCACCAGGGAGCTTCATCAAGCTCCTAAGAAAAAAGAAACTTCATGGCTTAAAAAGAAAACTAAATAAATCTGGGTAATAAGCCAAGCATGTGATGCACACTTGGGAGAC
This sequence comes from Geosciurus inauris, assembly GCA_004024805.1. Classification (NCBI taxonomy): domain Eukaryota; kingdom Metazoa; phylum Chordata; class Mammalia; order Rodentia; family Sciuridae; genus Geosciurus; species Geosciurus inauris. Next base: position 6,642 of record PVHX01017891.1, on the reverse strand, counting down.
TGAGGAAGGAAGATCACAAATTCAAGGCCAGCCTCAACCATTTAGCAAGACCCTGTCTCAAAATAAAAAAATGAAAAAGGCTGGGGATGTAGCTCAGTGGTAGAGCACCACTGGGTTCAATTCCCAGGACCATGCGAACAAATAAAGTTAGTTTAAAACCCACTACTGAAAATGTTCACAGTAGCAGTAAGCTGAGAGAATAAGATCACTTGTTTCTGATTTATTTCAGAATGTAGCATAGAATCTTCCTTCTATGAGCCATGGGAGATGTCAGTGCTGTATCAAAAACCCAACAATTACTAGTCAAGATGGAAGTGATTATGTAGAGGCCAAAGAACAGGGTTTGAGGACTATTACATGGATGGGTACTTAGAAACCAAGGCATAAATATCAGGAGCAACAGGAAAAAAGGAGAAGAGGCTCTGCAAGTGGAAGAAGAGGACTAAAGCAGCTGGGATGGCCAGGACTACTTGGATCGCCCACAAGGCTGTGACTTGTGGTCTCTACCCCAGGGCAGAAGCAGAAATAGCAATGATCAGAGCAGTCTCCTACAACCAGAATTCCTGGGACCAGACTAAAGGTCAGGATGCTCTCAAATTAGCTCAGGTGCTCCCAAGAGGCCACATCCTTTACCTGAACAGATAAATACCTAGATAACTCTGCCATATTGAAACACAAGACATTATCAAGGTGCCATGGAAAATTCATAAATGTCTTTATAAAACTCCTTGTCCAAGTTATCCAAGGTGATAACTCTGATGATAGAAATGGATATTTGCTTACATTAACACCATCTTCATCATTTACTCAAGGGACTCATAGAAGAAATGTCTCCTATGTCTCAATACTAAGAATAGTTTTGCTTCTTCCAAGCAGCTCTTTTTTTTTTTTTTTTTTTTGTATTTATGCTGAGAATCACAGGATCAATCTTGTTTCCAGCTACTAATCAGAATGTGCCTGAACTGATGATCTGCATCTAGCGAACAAATTTCTGTAGGGAATGCACTTTTCATACTATGCACTTGGGATTCAAACCTGATCAACTTTGCTTTCACTTTTTTACAATATTTAAATATACATATCTTCATTTTCCCTAAATTCAATTGGGAAATTGCCTTTTCTTTTGCTTTTTTGTTGTCTGTATCCATGGGTTTCTCTTGTTATAATTCTGTATTTTGTAAGTCACCACAGAGCCAGTATAAGAAAATTATGGCTGGTCGTGGTGGCACACACCTGTAGTCCCAGCACTTTGGGAGGCTGAGACAGGAGGATCAAGAGTTCAAAGCCAGCCTCAGCAACAGCGAGGCACTAAGCAACTCAGTGACACCTGTCTCTACATAAAACACAAAATAGGGCTGGGGATGTGGCTCAGTGGTCGAGTACCCCTGAGTTCAATCCCCAGTACCAAAAAAAAGAAAAGAAAATTATGAAGTAGTATGAAATAGCAATAGGTTTTACACTTGTGTATACAGGACTTTCTTTGAGTAACAGTATTAATCTTCAGTCTTTAATGTCATGTTCTTTCACTTTTCAAAACAAATACATCATTTCCCAAATATTCTTCTTCTTATCAATGACTGATATTTTGTAGGGGAGTTATATGAGTATATTGATACCATGGTGCTGTTAGAGCCCTGGAGAGGTTTTATTCACTTTATAAGATATTCAAAAAGTTCCACCAGCTTCTAAATCCCATAAGGACAAGAGATGGCTGATTTGCTTACCATTGAATTCCTACATCTAGCACCAGACATAGCAGGCACCCCAAATTATTTGTGAAATGAACAACCCCTACCACTAGGGCTATGTCACTGCCATCAGAATGGATATTTGGGGTCACTTAACAATTTCTATAGCAGCAAAGCATTAAGATGTTAACTAAAGACGTAGAAATACTTGGAGCTTGGAATCACGGTTTGGAAAAATCTTTGTGGTAAATCAATAAAAATTGTAACTGCTTTAATTCCTCCAAATTCTGCTGTATCCATTCCTTTTTAATCATTTCTAATGTTTCCTTCCCCATTCCAATTCTGGGGAAAGAAAACACCATTTCATATGTCCTTTTTCTCCTTGTCCTTGGTTAAGACTTGCAATAAGTTCTAGAAAGCCAAAATTTGAATTAAAATGAGGAAAGAGCATAGAAAAGATCATAATCCATTTGTTCCTAAGCTCGTTGATCTTCCTGAGTTCCTACTGTCAATGGATTCTCCTCAGCAGGTTTCATTTCTATCCACTGCCAACCAGCATGTATGGAGTCAGCATGAATGTATAAATCACATTATGGCTAAATGGAGAGGATGTAAGTGCCTCAAAATATATCTAAGGCATTGGAGTCAAAATGGGATGCTGCAGACTTATGTGGTCAAGTTCCCAGAGAAAGCATTTTGTCAAATGAAAGGGTAATTGGTGGGGAAAAGGATCAGTTTTACTTTTAACAGTACAAAAAAAGGGCAGGGGGAGAATATTGTTTTACTTCTCAGAGGATAGTATTCTAAGTTGGTCAAAACAGATAACCAGCATTGTTTTGTGTTTTTGGTTTTGTTTTTCTGGTACTTCAGTGAACCACAGAATAAAATAATTGAGTAAAAGAAGGACTCTAAAGGTTCCACCCTCAACTAGTCCATCTACCACCATCAGCATGTTGCAGCAGTAGGGGAAAAAAGTGTATTTTAAAAGTTAATTAAAATAAATGAGCCGGACGAGGTAGTGCACATCTGTAATCCCAGCACTTTGGGAGGCTGAATCAGGGTGCTCAATCACTTCTTCTGCTATGTTACTGGCATATAGTATACATGGATGAATTTAAATATCAGAATTTAAATACCCGGTGCTAAAATCTCTCGACATATGCTATATTTAGCAAAGTGTTATTGATGTCCAGTTGCATCAAATATTCCAGGGATTATGTAGTTGGCTTTCAGGGGGCTGTATCACTCATTGGTCAACCTTGGGAAATATCTAGATAGATTGCTTTTTAAGAGAAGACTCCGGTTATCTATTGCTGTCTAACAAATCATCCCAAAGCTTAGTGACTTCTGGTAAGGATTTATATTTTTATATGCAATTGCATGGGTTGACTGAGATGATTTGGGCTATTTTTACTTGGGGTCTTTAATACAGATAGTCAGATGGTGGCTGGTACTGAAACCACATGGCCTGGGAATCCAAAATGGCTTACTCACATAGCTGACTCTGTGGGGATGGGAAGTTCAGCTGGGTCTGTCACCCAGAGTATATGTATATGGTCTCTCATGTGACTCACTCTCTTTATAAGGTGGTGACTGAAATTCAAGAAGAATCCTAAGAAGATGCATCCACTGAGAAGCATCCCAAGTGGCCTGGAACAGAGTCATAGCTCATTATCTACAGCCTCAGAAGTTCCACAATGGTGAAGCAGGTTGCTCAGCCTGACCCAGATTCAGGGGGAGAGGAATTGTATTCTAACTCTTGGTAAGAAGAGCACAGATTGGAAGAGAAGAATTGATGGTGGTCATCTTTAGTGACTACCATGAAAAGAGATATACACAGGAAATACACGCAGGCCTGAAAAACATTCTTAATTGTTAGTCTTTTCCTGCCATCAGGGCCCCATAAAAAAAAGTTTAAATTTGTATCTTGCTTTCTTTTTTCCAAAATACCTCCCATGACATAGTTGTTCAATGAGAATAAGGGAGTTAGTTCGTGGACATGAGGTGCCCAAGGGTTGGGCTACTGGGTAATCTTATTCAGATCTTATCTGACACCAACTATGCACTTCACCTCAAAGTCTTCAATTGTCACTGCTGGTTTTGCATTGGAATCCTCATTCCTCTTATCACTCCCTTTTCCTGCATCAATCATGGCCCTTCTCCTGACAGCAACATGATAAGACTGTAAACCAACAATGTGCAACTAAAATTAACAGATATTTTGCTTCCCTCAAAAGTAAGCTTATGATTTGTTTTTCATTGACATTTTTATTTTAGAACAGTTTTAGATTTACATAGCTATTATAAGAGTATTATATATAGTTTTTCTTATTAATATCTTACATTGATATGGTAACTATCACAATTAACAATCACCATTGGTATTTTATTATTAACAAAGGTCTACATTTTATTTAGATTTCTTCATTTTCCCTATGCTGTTTTCCTGTTCCAGGATCCCTTCCAGGGATGCCACATTCTGTTTGGTTGCCCTTTCTCCTTATTCTCCTCATGGTTGTTACAGTTTCTTGAATTTTCTTTGTCTTTTGCTGATCTCAAGAGTTTTGAGTTGGGTGTGGTGGTGCATACCTGTAAGCCCAGCACTTTGGGAGGCTGAGACAGGAGAATCATGAATTCAAAGCCAGCCTCAGCAACGGCGAGGTGCTAAGCAACTCAGTGAGACCCTGTCTCTACATAAAACACAAAATAGTCCTGGGGATGTGGCTCAGTGGTTGAGTTCAATCCCTGGTACCAATAAATAAATAAATAAATAAATAAATAAATAAATAAATAAATAAATAAATAGATTTAAAAAATTAGCATATGGGTTGCTTTATTTTTCATCTTTCTAGTTTGATCTCTTGCTTTTAATTAGTCTCAATAGTATGTGTCTTAATCCATTCATGCAGCAGTAACAAAAATACCATAGACTGGAAGTCTTATAACCAACAGAAATATATTTCTCACAATTCCAGAGAGTAGAAAGTCCAAGGTCAAGGTGCAGGGAGATTCACTGTCTGGTGAAGGCCCACTTCCTGGCTCACAGATGACCTTGCTGTGTTCCCACATGGCAGAAGGTGCAAGGGGGTTTCTGGGCTTGCCTTTATAGTGACAATAATCCCATTCATAAGGGCTCTGCCCTCATGACCTAATTATTTCCCAAAGGCTGTACCTTCCAATACTCTCACATTAAGGAATAGGTTTCAACATATGGATTTTGGCAGGGACACAAACATTTAGTCTATCTCAACATATTTCATGTTTGGAAAAGAAAAGTTAGGAAGACAATATTCTGGATTTTTTTTCTTGATCTAGAATTTGACAAGATGATATAAAGCTGTGGACTGAATTTCCAGCTGGAGCCACTGAGTCTTTTGAACTCTTGGAAACAAGGATGATACCAAATATAAAATTCTCTAAGTAAATATACAATTTTCTAAAAGTGAAAACAGTTAGCTTGTCCCTAGGGTTTAAAAAGCCCTGGTGATTTAATCAAAATACCTGCTCAGAGTAGAACCATATTGTGTGTGTTTTCACCCTTACCAAATAGCAGCCCTTGAAATCTGTCATTTTTCCTTGAATGGAAGAATTTTGGCTTCCCATTTGTGTAAGTAAATTTCATGACAACCTCTCTAGGGAAATTCACAGAATGAGGAGGAATGGTTTACTCTGGCAGATAAACAGCTTCTCTGCTCAACATTTCTTGAATGTGTTGTTTGTGTTTCTCTCCTTACAGTTTCCTCTCCCATATGGAGAGAACATATTTTCAGGCAAACAGAAATATGTTCATATCAATATTTGGTTGAGATTTTGTCACAACGTTCCCTCTTGGCATCTACTTAACTGCTGTTCAATAACAGACTTTCCGTATTTACAGTATCAGCGAATGCTCAGGGAATTTTTTTCCAGACTTCAACAAAATGATTTTATTAAAACAGAACTGTTGGTGGTTAATACTGCAGAAGGCTCTCTCCTCTTCTCCCCTGCCCCCTCCCCTTCTTTCTCTCTCTCTCTCTGTCCTATTCTCCTTCTAGACACATACACGTTACCCTGAAAATAAATCTGCAAATAAAAAATATGTCAACATGGTCATGTTGGTAATGGTTAAAATCCCAACCCAGGTACTACAATCATGAGGACCTTATTTACAAAGTGAAATAAGCCTGTGAACTGCCACCCTCTCATTCTGGGTATCTCACTCTTTTGGGTCATCAATGTCCTATATTTGAATTTAGGAGCTTTGATTAGGTTTGATTCCTGGTCACCCTCCCAACACTAAAATTCCATGATGCTAGGTTGTTTTTGTTTTTACTACTCTCCCACAGTTGCAGTGGTGTATTGAGAAAGCTGCCTTTTTCTGGGAAGAAACCTTGATTTGCCAATTTCTGTAATTTAAATACTCCCATCATGGCTAATTTCAAACTATCCACAGCTTCACAACCAGTTTGACATTTCCTGAGTATTTAGTAATCAGTTCTCTTAGGGTGGCACAATCTGGCATCAGCACACCACTCAAGCAGCTAATGAGAAGAATTGGGATTAAATGAATATGGAGAAAAATTGTTTATATGTGTGTGCCTTATTTATATTCAACTAACATGATTTCAAGACTGAAAATATTGTGCATATTCTAGAGAATCTCTCCCTTCCCATTCTCAACACCTTAGTTTAGTAGCCTAAAATCCAGATTATTACAAGTCACTACAGCTGTCTGAATTAGTTTGGATTCCCCTAGAAGCGGAGCCTGAAGGAAGGATTTGAATGCAGGTAGTTTATTTGGGAGGAGAGAAGAACAGTGATATGGGGGGGAGCATCTGTGTTAACCGTGTCTTTTATTCCTGTGTATTAGTGCTTTAACTTCTGGGCCTGCAAACTCTGGAGGAACTGCCCCTCCTAGGGGTAGCCAGTCCCTGGGAGACAGTAATCAACCTTCCTGAGAGCACACTTTTTTTTT
>PVHX01017890.1:0-38582 GCA_004024805.1 Geosciurus inauris | reverse complement strand
ACAAAGTAGAGCTGGAGATATGGCTTAGTTGTCAAGTGCCCCTGAGTCCAATCCCCGGTACCAAAAAAGAAAAAAGAAAAGAAAAAGAAAAAGAATGAAATTGCAGACATTTGATAAGCATCTAACCTGTATGATCAAGTAATTGTCCCAGCCCCACCCATCCCAGTCTGGTCACCTGAGACTACTGCCATTGCTGTTCAATCATCGTCAGAACTGAGCATTTACTCTGTGCCAGGTGCTGGGTTGGGCAACACTGGAGTCACTGAGGACAAATTGAACTTCTGGAGAATCTGTTAGATTTCCACATGTGGAAAGGAGAACCAGATAAAGGAGTGAGCCCCAGAGGGCAAAGCCTTACCTCTAAGTGGGTTGAATTTGCCTTTTCATTGGTCCACCTGCCTAAAATCACACCCTACAGCTTGCCGATTCAGTTTGCTTCATTTTTTTTTTTACGTTAATTTAACCAATGAGAGATTAATTTGAGAAATTCCAAATCTCTTCCTTTAAAAACTGAGTTGCTTCCGAGTGCTCTCATTTAGATGAACTGATATAACCAGATTTGATTCCTCCCTAACACCAAACTGAAGGAAGCTATCAAGATAAGTTTTGATTAGGATGCAGATAATTTTGGAAGACCTGGTGTATTAGTTTCCTGTGGCTGCTATAACAGATGACCACAAGCTTGGTGCCTTAAAACAATAGAAATTTATTCTGTCCTATTCTGGAGATTAGAAGTCTGGAATCAGTAGCTCTGGATTGAAATCATGGCATCAGCCCGGTCATGCTTCCCAGGGGTAGAGGTGGGAATTCATTTCTTGCCTCTTTGGTTTCATTCCTTGACTTGTGGCCAGGTCACTCTTTTCTGCCTCCATGTCACATTGCCTTCTCCTCTTCTATGTGTGCCACACCTCCCTGTCTGTAGCAGTACTTATAGCTGCACCAGGACTCTTGTAGGTAACTGCCCATCTCAAGGTCTGCAGCTGAATCACATCTGCAAAGTCCTTTTTCACCACATAGGTGACATTTCTGGGTTGCTGGAGTTAAGCCCTGGATGTTTTGGTGGTGGTGGTGTGGGTGGAGGAGAGGGAGGGGGGTCATAATTAAGCCTTCCACACTTGGTAAAGTGCCATAGCGGACACTCAGACAGCATTTGTGCCCTGAGCACCTCTTACTCCCAGGCCTCAGAATTGATGCTGCTGTAATGTATTTATATTGCTTTATAAGGTAGAAGGTCTTTGGTTTACTAAGCTACTACCCTCATTACTATTTATACACCATACACACTCACACACACACACACACACACACACTAGCTCTGCCTCCATGCTGGCTCATAAAGACCCCATCTTTCCCCCACTCTCCTCCAACAGCTCTTCTTCTCGTCGGCTACTGGGCTTTTGAACAGGCCATGCTCATGATCACTGAGCCTGTGCTTCAGAGACCTCTGGGGTGAGGATGAGAGTCAGACACCCAGTCTGACTCTGCTCACTGAATGGCCTTGGGAAAGATGCTGAGCCTCTGTTTCTGCAGTGACAATAGCACCTACCTGTAGACTTCCTGTGGGACTCAGAGCTGGCATGTGTGTGAAATCCCTGGCAGACTGTCTGGACCCTCAGAGCTGTCGAGGCTGAGGTTCACGCTTGATGTGGATGAGCACCTGTTAAATTCCTGGAATGGTGCTGGGCCCTCATATCGCAATGGGACAGAACCCAGCTGCTGCCTTTCAACAGTTTATAGAGTGACACGATCTAGGGGGGGAATAGAAGTAAACTGTTGGGAGGCGGATGATGGTAGGAAGGATGAAGGGGGAGACTTCCTGGAGGTGATGCTGTGTGAACTGGGTTCTGAAGAGTGAGTGTATTTGTTTTCTACAGCTACGTAACAAACCACCACCAACTAGGAAACTTAAAACGATGAAAATTTATTTTCACAGTTTTGGAGGCCACCTAGTCCAGATTCAAAGTGTCAGCAGGATCATTGTCCCTTTCAAGGCTCTAAGAGAGATTCATTCCTTGTCCTCTTTCAGCTTCTAGCAGAGCTTCCTTCCTCCTGTCTTCACACGGCCATTAGCTCTGTGTGTCTCTCCTCCTCTACCTTTTCTTCTTGAAAGGACACTTGTCATTGGATTTAGTGTCTGCCTGGATAATCCAGGATGATTTCATCTCAAGATCCTCAACTTAATGACATTTACAAAGTCCCTTTCCCCAAACACAGTCACATTATTAGGTTGCAGGCAGACATATTTAGGGGTGGGGAGTGGATACCATGTAACCCACTGCAGTAAGAAAAGGTGGATAAGCAAAGCCAAGCAGACAGTGTGCATTCAGAAAGGGATTGGCACGCAGAGGGGCACAAGAGCATGAGGTAGCTTTCTGAGCTTGGGAAACCACATTGTGGTCATGAATGAGGAAGAAGGGCATGGCAGACCATGAATGAAGAGTCAGATCATGGGGAAGAGGTAAGGGTGGGAGACTTGACACTAAGGAGTTTTCTTTATGTCACAGTGGTTCAGGTGGAGATGGTGATGTTCCGAATAAGGGTTGGGGTGAGCTAAACATGTTTGACAGATAGAATCAGCAGGGCTCAGGGAAGGATTTAAAATGGTAAGAGAACAGAGAAGATGATTGCTGGATTTCTGGTGGGGAATTGACCAGATGGTGATTCCACTGATATTGGCAATAGGAGGAAGAGAGTTCATTTTGGAGGGTATGTGCATGGGGACAGGAATATAGGAGAAGAGGCCTCATTTGCTTTTGGGCAATACTGATTTTAAAGTTCACGTGGACATCCACGTGAATATCCATGTGGATATCCGTAAGTTCATGACCAGAAGACAGTAAGGGTATGAAACTTAAGGTCAGGGACATAAAAGAAGCGTCAGCCTACAGGTGCTGACAGACTGTGAGAGTGGATGGAATCCCTTGGGAAGGACTTAAAGGAGAGAGTCAGGGGGCAGGATAGAATCCTGGGGATGCTGATGGGCAGTCCTGGGTGGAGGACATTGATCAGAAAGGGAGAGGGAAGAGAAGGGAAGGAAAAAGGAAAGAGGAGAGCTCAGAGGACCTAGCATTCCTAGGAGAAAAGGTGCAAATGGATTCAGGAAGGAGATGATCCATAGATTTGATGTGGGAGAGAGCCAGAAAACATTTCTAGAACCCCAAAGTTCTATTGGATTGAATATGGAGGACATCATCAAACTTTGCAAGTTTCCGAAGAGGGTAGAAACAGAAATGGAGGCTCAGACTCTTTCCTCTCTTTCCTCAACCTGGACTTTAAGGGTATTGGTGCCTCTCAGGTGATGAATCCAGACTGCCTGCTGGGAAAAACAGTCCTCCTGATCACCTGCCAGTCAGAGTTGAGTTGGGTGTATCTGGTACTGCAGTCTTCTTTATCTGTGGGGATACATTCCAAAATCCTAAGTGGATGCCTGAAATCATGGATAGTACCAAACCCTGTAGATACTATGCTTTTCCTTATATACACATAGCTATTATGAAATTTAATTTGTAAATTAGATAAAGTGAGAGACTAACAATAACTAATGATAAACAGGTTAACTATAACAATATGCTGCAGTAAAGTGGCCAGCATCACTACCCTTGAACTTTGGGGCCATTAGAAAGTAAATAAGAATTCCTTCAAGTCGGTGCAGTGGCACATGCCTGTAATCTCAGCACTTTGGGAGGCTGAGATAGGAGAATCGCAAGTTCAAAGACAGCCTCAGCAACAGCGAGGTGCTAAGCAACTCAGAGAGACCCTGTCTCTAAATAAAATATAAAATAGGGCTGGAGATGTGGCTCAGTGGTTGAGTGCCCCTGAGTTCAATCCCCGGTACCAAAAAAAAAATTCCTTGAATGTAAATACTGTAATATTGGGACAGTCTGACAGCTGAGATGCCTACTAAGTGACTAACAGGTGGGTAGTGTGAATGCACTGGACCAAGAGATGATTCACATCCCATCTCATGAAGGATGGTGCAGCTAGGACTGGACAGCACAGGATTTCACCATGCTACCCAGCATGACATGTAGTTTAAAACTTATGAATTATTTGTTTCTGGAATTTTCCATTTAATACTTTTAGACTTCAGTTGACCTAGAATAACTGAAGTTGCAGAAAGTGAAACTGCAGGAAGTGAAACCATAGATAAGGAAGGACTACTGTGATGTACAAAAAAAGCTCAAGTGACTCTGATGCACAGGTCCATGGTCCTGTGTGTGATTGATACCACTGCTCTGCAGTGGCTTGTCAATAATTGGAGGTTATTGTAAGACATTGGTGCCCCCTCTGAGGGTGATGTCATCCTGCTTCTCTCTCATGGCCTAATAAAGACAATGGTCAATACATAGACAGCATCTCTCACTTCCCAGGCTCTGCACTTCTCTGGGCTCTAGAGTGTTGCTGATCTTTGCTCAGTTAATTCCCACAACAATGGGATGAGTATTGTGTTTATTTTATATAGAAGAAAAACGGACTTGGGAAATCCAAGGACACTTGACTCAAGGGTGTATAACCATCAGGTAATAGAGCTGGATACAAATTGAAGCTAATCTAACTCACAGCAGGATTTATATCTTTGATGGCATTGATTACAAATCACAGGAGAGACTTCTCAGCAAGACACTTACTCCCATGTTCCAACAACAAAATGGAGCTACAGCTTTGCAAAGCAGAGGTCACCTTCTCTAACCTGGGAGGTCACATACACCCTCTGGCCTGGGAGGTTTGTTTTCCCTCTTAAGGAGAAGGGTTGCACCCAAAGGTGCAGGTAACCCAAAAGCCATCAGATATTTGAATTCAATTCTCTCTCACTCTTTCTTGCTCTCCAATTATATAGCAATGGCTTCTGAACTCTTATGCATCGTAAGTCTTTGACGACACACGTTCCTGGTCCCACTCCAGACCCAGAATTATTAAAAAGAATCTTTGAGAGTGTGGCCCTGGAATCTACATCTTTAAAAACAAAATGAAAACATGCCCAAGTGATTCTGATGCACAGGTCCCTGGTCCTACTATGCAGTAATTTGTCAATAATTCAAGATTTTGTGTGGTTATATATTGATATTAGATCTTGGCAGATGAATAAGGTAATGAGCAGAGGGTTTTAAAAACTCTTTTATGTCTTTGGTTCTGATAGGCTTATTAAAATGGCAATCATTGGCCTCGTTTCTTTGTGTTAGCACTGTTAAGGAGTCCCTTACTCCTTAACTTAGTGGCACAAGAGTAAAATATGTGCAGCCAGTTTAAAGCTTTCCTGAATTGCAGGGCTCATTTCAAGACAAGATGAAACGACATCAATGTTATCATAGATCCAGTAGCAGAGCGACCTAATGCTGGGACTACTTCAAGATGTGGCCAGATTTGGACGGATTGAGGGTTGGTTGGTGCCCTCTAGTGGTGAAACTCTTCTGCAACTTCTAAGACAGGGACTGACCGCTGGAGAGATTGGTTTTAAAAGAAGCTGGATTCGGGGCTGGGATTGTAGCTCAGTGGTAGAGCGCTTGCCTTGCATGCGTGAGGCCCTGGGTTCGAACCTCAACACCACATACAAAACAATAAAATGAAGACATTGTGTCCATCTACAACTAAATAAATATTTAAAAAAAAAAAAAAGAAAAAAAAAGAAGCTGGATTCGCCGGGCGCGGTGGCTCACGCCTGTAATCCCAGCACTTAGGGAGGCTGAGACAGGAGAATCGCGAGTTCAAAGCCAGCCTCAGCAATGGCGAGGCGCTAAGCAACTCAATGAGACCCTGTCCCTACATAAAACACAAAAATAGGGCTGGGGATGTTGTGGCTCAGGGGGTCAGGGGTCGTGTGCCCCTGAGTTCAATCCCCAGTACCAAAAAAAAAAAAGAAGAAGAAGCTGGATTCAACTTGGGACTTCCCGTTTGGAGACCGGGCTGTACCTTGGCAAGACACCTTGCCTCTCTGGCTGCAGGATTGTTATGTGCAAATGGAAGAGTTGAACGAAGGTGTCCGTGAATATGAGATCAGCGCGTGAAATGGGCTACTCAGGAGAGCGGTCGCTGGCAGTCTAGATAGAGGACGGGTGTGTTTTGCACGGAGCCGGTAACAGCCCTGCTAATGCAGGTCACACAGGCTGTGTCCTCCACTGGCATGTGGGCCCTCCAAGCTTGGGACCTTGGTTTATCCATTTTTGTGCCGCTAACATCTGGCACAGAATAAGCGAGCTCTTTTCTCCCTGCAGGCGTCGTGCAGGCATGAGCACGCCACGGCTTCTCTGAAGGGCAGATTGCAGGAGGACCTCTGTGTTTTCTCGGCCTGACTCTCCTTGAGAGCTTTTGCACAGTGAATGAAAAGATCACTGCTTGCCAGAAGGCTTGGGTCCTGGTACTGGTTTTCCCCTGACGCGACTTGATTTCAACCCCTCGTGGTTTCCTTCCCTGCCAGGGTCCTCGGGGTCGGTGTGGTCACAGCCAGGGGGCGCTTTTGGTCCTCCGCTTCACTCCTTGCATATTTAAATAGCTCAATTCAGACCCCCAACATCCCTGGCAGAAACCATGGGAAGAAAGACAGGAAGAAAAGCAGAAAAAAAGTGGAAAAAGAATAGGAAAGACATTAAAGAAGGTGGCAGAGGGGAGAGGAAAAGGAAGAGAAAGGAAAAGATAAACGCGAGATTAGCAGAATCCATTAGTTTGTTCCACAAACATTTACCAAGCACCTGTTTTTACTTGGTGTAATGGTTAATTTTATGTGTTGACTGAGCCATGGTACCCGACATTTGGTTAAAGACCAGTCTAGATGTGATTGTGAAGGTCTTTTTAAAAAGGAAATTAACATTTAGATAGATAGACTTCCAGTAGAGCAGATGATCCTCCAAGATGAGGGTGGGCTTTGTCTAATCAGTTGAAAAATCTTAAGGGGAAAAAACTGAGGTCCCAGAGGAGAGAGAATTCTGCTTCCAGACTGCCTTGGGACACAAGCTGCAGCATTCACTCTTGCCTGGGTCTTTAGCCTGCCCCACCTACTCCTTCGGACTTTGGGCTTCTGAGCCTCCACAATTATGTGAATCCATTCCTCAAAACAAATCTTCCCCCTTCTCTTATTCTATATACCTATCAATCAATGTACCTACCTACCTACCTACCTACCTATCTATTCATTTATACATCCATATATGCATATACATGGGTGTGTGCACATGCACATATGTGCGTGTATGTGCGTGTGTGTGTGTATCTTGTGTTGGCTTTACTTCTATGAAGAACCCTAACTCACACGCCTGGTATTGTATTAGCTGCTGGATATGGTGGTAAGCACACCCACCAGTATTAATTCACCATCCAGTAGAGAGAGGCTTGGCCACTGTCCCTTACATAAGGACTTGAGGTTTGATGATCGGCTGGTGCATGGTGGATGATAGAAACACAAAGCGGGGACCCTTGAGGAGTGTGGCGTAGTCAGAGAATACCTCCAGGAGGAGATGGGTTTGAGTCAGGGCTCAAATGATGGACAGTGCTGTCTGGAGGACCAAGCATTTGGGAAGTTCCTGGCTGAGGGACTTGTATGAAGAAGGGCACCGTGACGGGGGAAAGGCTGACCAGTAAGGCCTGTGGAGCCTGAGTGGGATCCGACCACAACCCTCACTCCTTCAGCACCTGCTGGCCTTCTGTCCTCCGAGAAGCATCTCTGGCCTCTCCACTTGTTGGAAGCACCCTGCTACCTGGATCATCATATGCCTCTACTGTAGCACAAAATCACATCATTATTTAACATTTGTTTACTCAAATTATTGGATAAATAATCTGTAATCTGATTATAGAATGAACAACAGGAGCTTGCTGCTGGTGACTGGCAAGTCTGTTGCCAAACCCACGAGAGAAGTTATGGGGGGCCCTGGTGGTGCCCATCTTGATACAGAGAAGGGAATGGAGAGAGGGGTGTCAAGGAAATGGTTTGGCCCCATCAGACACACAGACCATCTCTTTCCTGTCTGTTATAGTTTCCTCAGAACCTAGTATGGCATCCTGCACTGAATAATGCTTGTTGAAATAATGAAGGAATGCCTGATGGACACCGTTCTAGGCACACACTGTGCTTCATAAGCATTGGTCCAGTAAGGACCCAAGAGCATGGGCTTGTCACTCTTCCAGGGGTGCATCTCAACCGAAAGCCCACAACTGTGCCACCTTTCGCCACTTGTACTGAGTCTTAAAGATTGCTGTGGACTTGTGGGGAACATTCCTTCCTCAGACCTGGTCCTAAAGTGAATCCTAAAGCTTTTCTAGTCCCTAGTATGTCCCAGGAATAGCATGGGGCATTACACACATGATCTTAAATAAGATCATTCACAATTCTTTGAAGTGATCCAATCTTCATTTTCTAGAGGAAGAAACTTAAGACCAAAAAGGCTGATGACTTCCCACAGTTATCTGTCTGGTTAAGTCAAAACAGCACTGCATCCCCTCTCTCCAAATCTGCACCTCCTTCTTAGCCTTGATTTAGATTCTCTTACCCAAACACTCAGGATGGAAATTCTCACTTTCCTTGATTTCTACTTTGCTATACCCCATAGTCACCAAGTTCTATTGATTTCCTTCTCCTCCTCCTCCTCCTCCTCTTCTTCCTCCTCCTCCTCTTCTTTCTCCTTCTCCTCCTCCTCCTTTTTTGGTACCAGGGGTGCTTTACCACTGAGCCACATCCCCAGCCTCTCTCCTTTCCTTTTAATTTTCAAAATTTTGAGACAGGGTCTCACTAGGTTGCTTACAGCCTTGCTAAGTTGCTGAGGCTGGCTTCAAACCTGCAATCCTCCTGCCTCAGCCTCCTGCGCCGCTGAGATTACAAGCGTGCACCACTATGCTTGGCTGTCGACTTCCTTCTTGACATCTCTCCAGTCTGACCCCAAACACAACATCCCCACAGCCTCCATCACTGACACTCCATCATTTTTCTCTTGTGTTTCGGCAACTTTCATCCTGTCACCAGCAAGCTTGTCTAGTCTGTTCCACACACTGTTACCAGGGTCATCTTTCTAAAGTGCTGTTGAAAGCCTTCAGTTGCTTCCCAGTAGCTTTAAGGAAAGTACCAGAACCAGACACAAGTGGAAATTAGAACCTCCTCCGCAGCCAAGGGCGACATCAATTTCAGCACCGAATTACTTTTTGGGGGGGATAAATTTCTAGTCAGAAATGTGAGACCAGTTAGTTTTAGTCCCTCATCTCCATCTCCAACCACAACCACCTGGGCCATCTTGTTCTTCTTTTGCCTTTCTGCTCCGTGCTTCCTGCCATGGCTCTGTGGACTTTCCCTTCAACAGTTTCTCCTCTTTGCTATTCTGTCAGAAGCAAAGTCCTGCACCCTGAGCTGTCTGAGGGACCACTTCCTGTCAAGCTGTAGTTGCTCATCCTCTCATGTTCCCTGATTTGCACACCACAGGGCCATGAGCCAGTGTTCCCTTTCCTTGGCTCTGTAATGCTGCCTCCAGCTCACCATCGTGGACCCCTCTCATGAACCCAGCGGGCTTCAATGCTCTTACACATGACCCCCTCATTCCAGCACTCTCTATTACCCTGGCACTTCAGCTTCCAATGGTGGCTGCCTCGCCTTGGAGCTCGACATTTCTTGGAAATTTTCCACCTGTAAGAGACGCCCGACTGGATGTAATCTAGTCTCCCTTAGACCTTCCAGCCTTCTCATTAAATATTCAACAGTAAAAAAGCTAATTAGCACCTACCATGTGCAAGGCCCTGGGATGTAGTGGTAAACCAAATAAACAAGCACAGCACATCTTGAGCAGGGGAACAGTCATGTAATGACCAAACTAAAGGTTTTATTGCAAGAAAGGTGAATGTGATGAGAAGCATCATTAAGAAGAAGAAGAAGAAAAGCACGTCATTATGATCAGTCATTCCTGTCTCCTCCATATTCTCCAGGTATGACAAGCCCTTTCCTATTTTTACCTCTTTTCCTTTCCAGTCTGGACCCCATGGGACATCATTTCAGCTACTCTCTTACCAGCTCTCTTAATACCCTTATCCTTGTTCTTTGGCAGACCAGCAAGCATGCAGTGAATTCAACTTCACATCCTCTCTCCTTTTAACCAGGGATCCAAGTAATGCTAATGAATCACAGTCAGCATGAATGGATGTCCTCCACTTCTGTGACATCAACTGCACCTTCAGGACTTCTTCACAATGATCATACATGCTCCATCGTCTCAGCAGTGGTCATTCCAAACTCTGCACATATTCAACACTGCCTATCAGTGATCTTTTTTTTTTTTTAATTTTAACTTGTTCTTTTTAGTTATACATGGCAGTAGAACATATTTTGACATATCATACATACATGGAGTATAACTTCCCATTCTTGTGGTTGTGGAGTTTCACTGGTCATGTATTCATATATGAACACAGGGAAGTTATGTCTGATTAATTCTACTGTCTTTCCTATTCTCACCCGTCCTCCCTTCCCTTCATTCTCCTTTGTCCAATATAAAATAATTATATTCTTCCCTATCCGCCTCTTATTGTGAGTCAGCATCAGCATATCAGAGAGAACCTTTGGCCTTTGGTTTGGGGGGATTTCACTTAGCCTGATAGTCTCCAGTTTCATCCATTTACTAGCAAATGCCATAATTTCATTCTTCTTTATGGCCGAGTAATATTCCTTTGTGTATAGATAACACATTTTCTTTACCCATTCATCTATTGAAGGGCACCTAGGTTGGTTCCATAGTTTAGCTATTGTGAATTGAGCTGCTATAAACATTGGTGTGGCTGCGTCACTATAGCATGCTGATGTTAAGTCCTTTGGGTCTAAACCAAGGAGTGGGATAGCTAGTTCAGACGGTGGTTCCATTCCAAGATTTTTGAGGACTCTTCATACTGCTTTTCATAGTGGTTGCACCAATTTGCAGTTCCGCCAGCCATGTATGTGTGCATTTTTTACCCACATCCTCACCAACATATAATGTTACTTGTATCCTTGACCATTGCCATTCTGACTCTACCAATGATCGTATGTCCTTTTAGCAGGAGAGGTCTTGGTTTTTTACTTCACAAAGAAAATAGCTACTGCTAACATGAAATCTCACTCTCCTGTTCTACCGACACACATGCCAATGTCACAGTCATTCTTACCTCCTTCCTTCTCCCCATCTCTCTGAAAAGGAGTACACAGCTCTCTCAGGCCTCCTGTCTGCCCCCTGTTCTGTTCCCATGAACTCCCATTAATCTCTCCTTCTTTCTCTGTGTGCTGGCTCCTTCTGCTTAGCTTAGAAATTTTCACATCCTAAACAAACAAACAACAATGGAAATCCCTCTCACCTCTGCTTTTCTTTCAAGCTTTAGTTCTCCCTCCAGTTTTTAGCCATGCATCTAGCAAGAAGGGGCTCCACTGTCCACCTCCATTCACCAGTCTCACTTCCCTTTTTCACTTCCCACTGAAATTCAGTTTCGCCACCCCAGTTACATGGTCCTTCGCAACTCTGTAGTCATATCCAGTGCACACTTGACATCTTTTGGCCTTTGGTACAGCTGACCCTCCTTGAAACTCCTTACTCACTTGGTTTCCGTGATGTCTCTCTCCTGATCTTTCTGACCTCTTTCCATGTCTTCTGTGGATTCTTCTTTTTGCCTCTGCTTGTCCTTTAAATATAAGTTTCCCTAGGGTTCTGTCCCCTGTTATCTTTTTTTCACTTTTCCACTAAGCTTGAGTGATTTTATTCACAACAAAATCAGGTATTTGGCTCTCACCTATTGTGCTAAGTGACATGATGCTTAAATCAATCTCTCTCTCTCTCTCTCTCTCTCTCTCTCTCCCCCTCTCGACCTTTCTCCTGACTGCCAGATATATATTTCTGCTTGAAGGTACCTTAGGCAGATCAATCCCTCTGAGCACCTTAGGAGTAGATTCAGAACATTCTTCCACATGTATGGATATACGCTGCAGTGTGTCCAGCCTCTATTTCACAGCTTGGTGGCTCACAACACTGAATGCAGCTGTCAAACACAGAAGCAGGCATTGTTGAGGGGCTTCCTTTCCCACTTTCCAAGTACTGTTGATTCTTTTTCACCTGGTCCCACTACCAAACCTTGGTTTGTGTAGTGGGCTCATTTCAAACTTCTGGCCTCCATTCTCTACCACCCTATGTCAACCTCCCCAAAAGGTGCAACAGATCTTCTTGTCCCACAAATCAGAGTACATTGCTTTCCTCTCCAGAATTTGTCAGGGCCTCTCCCGTAGTTCTAGAACAAAGGTTAAATAAAGGTTTTTCCTGTGCCCAAGGCAGTTGGTTCATGAATGTTCCAGCCAGCCAAGATGCCTTTAATCCCACCATCTGTGCCCTAGAGTCCCTGGCTCTCTGCTTAAACACCCCTCTGTCCTTCTAGTGATGCTTTCTCTTCCATAAAGATTCAGCCCAAATGCTCCTTCTCATATGCTTGGCATATCTCACCCGCTGTCCTTTGGCCCTTACTCCAGTGTGGTATTTATCTTCTAGTAGCAAAGCTAATTTGCAAGTGTGACAGAAAGAATCTTTTCACATTTATATCTCAAGCTTCTAAAGCAGTGCCAGATACCTAGCTTATGCTCAGCTGATATTTTCTGGGAATATCTTCATGTACCAAACTTCTCAGTAGTTGTTCCCTCTTTTTCTATTGCAAATATGGCTTTCCTGTCAGGGTCCCTGAAGAGCTGTCCCACATCACAGAGATCTTTTTCTTTTTTGGTACCAGAGATTGAACTCAGGGGTACTTGACCACTGAGCTACATCCCCAGCCCTATTTTGTGTTTTATGTAGAGACAGGGTCTCACTGAGTTGCATAGTGCCTCTCCGTTGCTGAGGCTGGCTTTGAACTCACGATTCTCTGGTCTCAGCTTCCTTAAGTGCTGGGATTACAGGTGTGCGCTATCACACCCAGCTACATCACAGATCTTTAGAGAAAGATCTTTTCCATCTCCTTTCTTCATCACAGAGGTATCTCTTCCAGTCTCCCTGTTGAGAGAAAATTCTCCTTGTTCATGTCATATCTTGAAATTTTTTTTCTTAATTTCTATGTCCTCTTGACACTTGGCTTCATCTGAAAAGGGGGACTCTGCGATCCTGGGCTCAGCTCCCTGCTCTGGTGGTGGGGCAGGAGAAGAACCTGCTACAAGAGTTGGGCAGATTTTCTGCCCTGGCTCTACCTACTTTGCTGGCGTTAGCCCAGTTAACGGGTCTTTTCTTGCCCAACTCTTGGGCTATTTCCTTTTCTAGTTTTGGCTTCAAATTCCTTCTTTGGGCACTGAATTACCAGGAAGAAAACAGAGAGACATATCTTCTTAGAGAACTAACTGTTAGGAAATCATTATGTCCTTCCTCTCAGTAGTGTGGCAGCTCCAGGAAGATGGTTGGATAGCCCTCTAGTCCTTTCTTGCTCGCCCTCACACCCTGGACTTCTCTCCAGAGACCAAAGTCCCCTATATGCTCCTTTGTTCAAGGCTGCACCTGACTCTTACATTGGATTTCTAACAGTTAGTGAAAAAAGTTCGGATGCCCCAACTGGGACACTCAAAAAAAAAAAAAAAAAAAAAAAGAGGTTTTCTTATTTGTAACTTTTATTTGCTTAACAAACTATAAAAATTATAATTACATTGCCTTTAAGGGATCTCTTAAAAATTATTTAAAAGGATACAACCATACTAAATTGGAATTGTAGAAAACATGGAATAAGAGGATTAGATTAGAAAGTGGGGGGAGGGGAGATATACCTTAGTTTAGCCACATTGTTCAGTAACTTTCCAAAGCTTAATTCAACCCCCTACAGCTTTTGTATTCATCAAGTGTGCAGGTATATGTGATCTGTCATTTGAAAATAGTTTTCAAGTAAAGTAAGGAAAAAAATATATATAAGTAAGGTAGATGAGAAAGAATTTCCTGAAATACTGGTCACTAAACATAGGTACCTGGAAAGTGCAAGCAAAGTATTACAGGTTGAACTGTGTCTTCTGATAAGATATGTTGAAGTCCTGGGTCCCAGTCTTAAGTTTATTTGGAAATAGGTTTGTTGCAGATGTCATTAGCTAAGATGAGGTCTTTTTGGACCAGAGTTAGCCCTTAATCCACTATGACCTGTGCTTTTATCAAAAGGAAGTATGAAGGCCCAGAGATGACACAGTGTGACAGCCAAGGTCGGGACTGGAGGAAGAGATTGAAATTTCCAGCCAAGGTGCGCCAAGGACCAACAGCACACAGATGCTAAGAGAAAGGCTGGGAGCAGACCGGAGCAAGGCCCTAGCCACACCGGGATTCAAGACTTCTAGCCTCCAGAATTGTAAGGAAATGAATTCTGCTGTTTTATTCAGTTTATGTAGCATGTTATAGCCTAAGAAGCTAACGCAGGCAGGAAATTAATGTCCAAAGCCACGTGCTTTCTTCTAGTAAGGGTGAAACATGAGGCACATTTTGCACCTTGCTCACCAGGGTCCTGTCCCTGTTAACATTTCAGTCATTCAACTTCTCTCATAGAAAGGAAACATTACTGGTAACTAACACAGGAGAGTTCAGGGCTGAGATGGGGGCAGAGTAGTCCCACTATAATCGGATATCTCTCATTTGTGCAAGGATATACCAGATGTTGGTTGAGTTTAGGTCAACTGAATGAAAACTGATTTATCAAATTTTATCAAAATTTGATAAATTCTATCATAAGGCTGCCAGCGCTGGGGTAATTTCTCCTGCACAGGAGGGGATAAGCCACCTGAGAAAATACAGTCTGAAATAATTAGTAAAGAAATAAGACAAAGTCAGAGTTATAGAATAAAGGGGGATAATAGTCTTCCAGTCTTGTTTAGGAGCTGGAACAGAACGATTAGAAAATAGCTCCAGTGGTTTTACTTAAGGGAGTACATCAAAGGCAGGGATAAGGTTTCAGGGGTGAAGTCTTGCTTCAGGATGTCTTGCAGTCTGCAGGTTGATTGGCATCTTGGCAGGTCACACCCATCTCTGAGAGGCTGTGTGGCTACAGCAGGTCACCCCATCTCTGGAGCTGTGCGGGACCTTTTTAAGCAGAGCTGAGTGGGAGTTCACATGTAATGGGCAATCTTACAGTGCGATTGCCGCTGTAAATTCCTAAATACCAGATCTACCCCCTCAATGGCGCCAATACTGAAAAGGTCCTCTTACATAGTCCACAGATGGCTCTCGACCAATTTATCAGATTTACCACATTTTATGATGTACCAAATTTATTATTCAGGATGAAAAGGATAACTTCACTAGTAAACAGAGTTTTCTGGAAAGATTTAGTTTATTGGTAGGTAGTTTTGTCCAGCAATATTTAAGTAAGTTTCAATTTCTTGAAAGCTAACTGTTTTAGGGTAATGTAGTTCTCCTATGAGTGCATTTATTTAGAATCCAATATAGTATATTTATCGTCAGGAACTCTGATTTCAGGGTTTTATATGGACATTTTTCTGTTAGACCACCAATTTTTGTTTGATTAACTTGTTTGGATAGCAGTTGCAGGATGCTTTTTCTAATTTTTCAAGTACACTATAAGCCTTCATTGATCATTTCTAGCCGTTAGTAGCCCAGATTTTTTTCTGTCACTTCTATACTAGAAGTATATTTTATCTTTTTAAAAATTATTTTTCTCTTTGCTTTTTAATGTACTTTTTATTCTGCATTCTTTTTTTGTCCTTATGGTATAAGTACATTAAATTTGAGGCACTAATCATAACCATTTTTTTTAGTTACATCTATGGCATCACCACTTTGAAAGGGTATATATCTCTTCACATTGCATCATTCTACAATAAATATAAATAAGTATATTATAATAAAAGTGCTAGGACTTCTTAAAATTTTTATTTATGAAAACACTTAATAATATAGAAATTTATAAACTGAACAATAAATCATGCTGCTTTTGACAGTTTCAAACAGCCTTGGTGTCTATTTTATAGTTTTAGGTGTAATTCAGTAATTAAGTCATAATTTAAAAGTGGTTTGTTTCAAACTAACCACTTTGTGGCCTGCTCATCAAAGGTCAATTTCCCATGTGTTTCCCATTTCAGATTCTGGGAGTCCATCTCTATTGCATAAAGCATAAACAAAATATTCATTTGATGGAATATTAACAAATCTGTGACTGGGATATATCAAAAGGCAATGGATTAAGTTTCCCAAATCTGTTGTGGGAAGAAAGCCAGTCTATCCCTTATATCATTGTTGTTACTCCCACAAGGCCTGCTCTGCCACTTTATAATCTAACCATAATACCTCACTATCAAATCTGAGGACCCGGTAGTTCCTTCACCTGAAATTGTCAAAAACATGTCTTGAGCTAGAATTTCTTTCTTTCTTCTCTATTAAATTTTGTGTGTGTGTGTGGTACTGGGAGTTGAACTCAGAGTCACCCTACCACTGAGCTACACCCTCAACCCTTTTTATTTTTGGAGGAGAATCTCACCAATTTCCTCAGACTGGCCTCCAACCTGTGATCCTCCTGCCTCAGCCTCCCCATTTGTGGGATTACAGGTGTGCCCCTCCATGCCTGGCTGAAAGCATTTCTTATAGTTCAGGACAGCTGAAGATAGTGTCTCTGGCTTTGTTGCTCTTTTGTTTGTTGAAGGTGGAATATTAGGTGACATTTATTTAGGGTATGAGCAAAAATCTAGCTCTGTGATAACCACTGTTGTATGCTACTCTGCTATCATGTGACTTCCCAAAATGGGTACTGGAGAGGAAGGCAT
Organism: Geosciurus inauris; assembly: GCA_004024805.1. Classification (NCBI taxonomy): domain Eukaryota; kingdom Metazoa; phylum Chordata; class Mammalia; order Rodentia; family Sciuridae; genus Geosciurus; species Geosciurus inauris. The sequence continues at coordinate 21,883 of PVHX01017890.1, read as the reverse complement.
GGCATCCAAGGCAAACATCAGTGGTAACCCCAGCAAGAAAAGGAACTGAGACACAGGTTGAGCTGTCCAAGCAGCAGACAGGTTGATACTAATTAAATTATTTGAAAGTGTTCCAGAACATGTGAGAAAAATATACCCTTGGAAATGTTGAAATGTTTTGTAAGCAAGTGTGTCCAGTTTCCAGGCAGTCCCAACTCACTGGACCTGAATTTTACCCATTGGCTAATTGTAATGTTGCCAAAGAAAACAATCATTGAAAACCACGTGGGTGAGGTGTGGTGTCACCAATCAGTCACTACCTGCTTCTCACAAAAGAAAAAATTGCATAAAGCATAAGACTCTGTAGAAGAGGCAGATGTCCTTATCTCTAAACAGGGAACCTGGCATGGCCCAACCCCTTCCATAGGAAATGGTGCCAGAGGACAATGCTTAGAGGAGGCTCGCTGTGACTCCTGGCAGTGTGGGGTGACCCAGCTGCACAGGCAGGCCTGTCACACCATCCTTATGTGGGTGGCCCAACCTTCTCAGAGTGACAGGGGTGGCGTGATCAACTAGGTGTCCATTTCTATTGCTTCTGTAACAAATGAACACAAACTTAGTGGCTTCAAATGTCACAGATTTATTCAGAAGTCCAAAATGTATTTCATATTTCACTATGTCACACTGAAGTGCTTGCAGGGCTGGGTCTTGCTGAAGGCTCCAGGGGACAATTGGTTTCTTTGTCTTTTGCAGCTTCCAGCAGGACCCTTGACCTGTGGTCCCTTCCTCTTCCTCCAAAGTACAATCCTCCAGTCTCTGCCAGTGGCTTCACAGGACATTCTTCCCCTCGATCAGCCTCCCTCCTGAGATGGACCGTGATGATACTGGACCCACATGGATCACCTCAAATAATCTCCCCATGGCGAGAAGGGAAACCTCCAAATGCAAAGTCATTTTACCATAAAGCAATGTTCACAGGTTCTGGGGATTAAGGCATGCATATCTCTGGGGCCCTTACTCAAGATTCTACACTAGGGCAAACTGTGTTGCTCACCATTGAGGAAAGCTCGGTCTACCATTTACTGCTCCCAGGGACACATAAGGCCAGAGGAGGGATGCTTTGCCTGGGGCTTGCCCCCAACTCTCTTGGGTTGGGAGTACAAGTCTCCATGCTATTACTGCTCCTCTTGGGACATGTACACACATGTATACTCTCATGCACACTTTCATTCTTGATCTCTAGAAAGTGCCTCATTGCTTATATTTCATGCCAGTTTATTTTCAGTTGATAAGAGAGACTTTTCAATACAGCTGATTTGATTCGAAGGCCTTCATTGACTTCTAAGCTATGTAGAAGGGAACAAAGGAAGATGTTGGATCCTAGCCCCGGATCCACTGACTAGTTGGCTGACTTTGGCTTGGCTTTGCAGTTCTAATATGAGTGTCTTGGTCAGAACTAAAAATAGAACATATGGAATACTAGTTTCAAGAGTTACTCCTTGAAGAGAAAGGGTAATCAATTGGAAAAATGTTTTATTGTGCATATACCTGCATCCTTCTTGGAGAGCCACAAGGAGGTAATTTTGAAAAGCCCTGCCTAGATGCAGCCAGGTAGCTCTTTAAACTAGTATTTTGTGAACTGTTTTAAAGTCATGGAACAACCTCACTTAAAGATTTTTTTTAAAATATCCATGAGCAAACTGAAAAATGTTCCCCATGGTGGTCTGTCAGGAAATTGTGACTCCTGCCCTATTTCCTTTTGGATGACTTTTGAAACTCAGTAGTTTTTTTCCCACCAACTTGGCTCCTAAGAATAAAAAATGCCCTGTGTTACCTTACCCATCTCCCTGGAGCTTTGCTTTCTCTCTTTTTATTTCTTTCTTCTTCTTCTTCTTCTTTTTTTTTTTTTTTTTTTTTTTTTTTTTTTTTTTTTTTTTTTTTTTTTTTTTTTTTTTTTTTTTTTTTTTTTTGGTACCAGGGATTGGACCCAGGGGAGCTTAACCACTGAGAAACATCCTCAGCCCTTTTAAAATATTTTATGTTGAGACAGGGGCTCACTGAGTTTCTTAGGGCCTTGCTCAATTGCTGAGGCTGGCTTTGAACTTGCAATTCTACTGCCTCAGCCCCCAAGCTGCTGGGATTACAGGCATGCACCACAGCACCTGGCATAGCTTTGCTTATCTTAATCATCAATTTTAACAGGGAACCAGGCTCAAGAACCAGAACCCATGGGCTAGCCCTAACAGTGAGATGTCCCACACTACAGGGAACTTTCACTCTGCCATCTGCCCCTTACAATTCATATTAACTTCATTCATATCTCTTCTATGTCTTCTAGGAGTATAGGCCTGGGGACAGGGATGAGAGAAGAGATCTTGAGACAGTGGTTTTTGAGCTAATGTATATCTCCTCACAAGCCAGGGAAAGGAACTACCAGGCACTGAGCTCACCCTGGGAGAGGGCTGTTCTTCCTTCATCATCTTTGATCTTTGTGAACTTCCTCCAAGGTAAATATTGTTCCCCATGAGTAGAAAGAAGCCTGCGGCGCAGAGATGAGTTAAGAACTCATCCAAGGCCTTGTGCCTAACTCGTGCAGAGTTGGAGTTCAGCATGCCCTGACAAGCTGCTGGAAGACAGAGTATACCAAGAAGAGAGGGTCAGGGCTGGAGAAACCAGGGGACAGTGTGAGGAGTTGTGGCTGAGACTCACATAAGATCCAAGTTCAAGTTCCTCTTCTGTGACATTGATCAAGTCCCTTAATCTTTCCGGATCCATAGATAAAAGAGACTATCTTCTTTTATCTGTGAAGATAATCCACATCCTCTTGAGAAGGGGCACTTGGGCAGGTATGGGAAGAGGTTATACTGAGAGGACAGGGACAGAAACCAGGAAGCAAGGAAGAGCTTCCTTGTTCTCAAAACTCTACTATGTGCCCGACACTGTTCTAGAGCTTCAAGACAACTCAGGGAACAAGAGAAACCAAAGCCCTTGGCCTCATGCAGATGAGAGATAGATAACACAGATTGTTAGGAGGTGACAGGAATGAAGGAGGAAAAATAGGGCCAAGAATGGGGTTGTATCCTAGAAAGGATGGTCATGGAGGGTCACCCAGGAAGATGATATTTCAGCAGAGACTTGAAAATGATGAGCAGCAAGTCAGGTAGATTCTGGTGGTGGAGATTTCTGAGCAGAGCAGTGGCCTGCCAGCAGCCTGGCCATAGAGGCCATGCAGGATGTTGATGACCATGTTCAACATGGAAGAAAGAAGTTGGGGAGCAAGAGAGTAAAATTGACAAGGTTGGTGAAGTCCTTCTTCCATTATGCAAAAACTTTGGGAGAAAAGTTCTGTGAGGTACTCATTTTTGGCATGGGATAAAAATGTTAGAAACTTTTAAATGAAATGGTTTGTGGCTTGGTCCAAAATTCTGGAGGACAGAGATCTCCATTCTTGATTAGACTCTATATCCAAGAAACAGATAGCACCCTGAGAACACATAGTCACTCTCCCTCCCTGGGAACCCAGATATCAACACTTTCAGTTCTCTTAAGGGAATCTGGAAGTTGTTTGTTCATACATGCATAGAGAAGGTTTTTTTTTTTTAACATTTATGATGTTTTTATGTGGCCTTATAGGACTTTTGTAAACATTAATGTGAAAATCAGACACTCTACTATTGGATGAGCTGGCAATAAATGCGTTGAGTTTCTTGCTCATTAGAATGATTTAACAGATTGTTCTGACTTTGCAATGAACTAACTAGGAATCTTGACCCAATGACTTAAACCAATCCAAGTACTGGTTTATTGTTCTACAAGGTGGGAGAGTGTAGATTAGAGAATCTATAAAGTCCCTTTCTATCTGAAAAGCTTATGTTTGACCCTTTCTAACAAATAGTATTCCTTTTCCCCAGTGTGTCTCCTCTCAGAGGTCACACCGGTGATTATCCTTCCTTTTTGCCTATGAGAAAGACATGAATAATTCATACATGGGCTTGCAAAATGGGAACAGTGTATCCTTTGGCTCAGGCCCCTGTGCCCCACATGACTAGGGCTCATACACCAGAAAGATTTCCAAGGACAGATTCTGGTTTTCTTCTACCTTCAGCCCCTCCCACTTCTACCAGTCCCTACAAAATCTATGTAATAATCAATTGCATGATTAAATGTCATATATTTATGCAGTTTTTAATCCTGTAGTTTAATATCCTCATTTGACAGCTAAGGAAACTGAGGCTTGGAGAGGTCAATGACTTTCCCAGAGCCACAAAGCATGCTCAATGGGGCAGACAGAGATGGGAATTCAGTTTCCTGAATGCTGGCTGCGGATCTTTCTCCCACTTCTTGTTACCTCTATGTTGCCAAATGTTAACTGTACCCTTTACATTATGACATGACCGAAAATATTTTGGAGTGAATTTTGAAAGTAAGAAGGGATTTATTTTACTTTTTCATACATGCTCCTAGACCCAGTGCAGTTGAAAGACAACCAAAGCCAATTTCCCTGGAAATGTCAGGTCAAATGTACTGTGTGTAGCACTTCATCTTATAAACCCCGAGGTCAGGGGCCAGTGGGAGCGGCAGAGAATCTTAGCCTCTCTATGTTGTCGTTCACCACTTTCACCACTAGGTGTCCCCTTGGTTAGCAAATCATATCTAGAAGGCTGCTCCTCTGCGGCTCCTTTTTGGAGTGAAAGTGTAGGTGAAATGAAGCAGCAAGCTAGAGGCCTCCCTGCCTGGGGAGAAGGGCCAGAAGGAGGGCAGCGGTGGGGCCTTCTGGAGGGGCCTCATGTTCTGGCAGAACCATCAGTTTAGCACAGAAGAAGAGTCCTGATTGAGCTGAGGGGCCCGGCTGTAATTAGAATGAAGAGATTAAATGTGCAAGGAACACTGTCAAAATCCAATTTCCACCGTGGGAAATGAATGTGGCCCAGAATAGACACAGAACATGATTAAATGGCAAAATGGGCCTCTGGAGGGACGGTGAGTTGGCACATATCCAGGTAGGAGCTGTCACAGATCTACACGTAGGATAACTGCTGGGCCCCATAGGTGGAAAGAGATCCCTTGCAGAGAATGCAGAAAAACAGGATGGTTATGTATTATTTGGGGTGAATTCCTCCCTTAACCATCCAAAGTCATTTTTATTACTTAGGGCCAAGATTCATGGGAGCCATAACCAAGGGCACCCCCATTACCTGCCCCCATAATCGTCAATTAGCTGAATCCCTGGGGCCCAGATGTCTCTGTTTTGTAGGTGCTTTGGGTGCACATGATATATATTTGGCAATCAGCAGATCACGTTCAAGATGGAGAAAGTCTACGTTCAACCAATCAGAATGCCATTTCAGATGAAAGCAACTTCCTGACTTTTCCTTATTTAGCCAACATCCTTCCTCTTCCCACAGCCACCCCTAAAGTGTAGCAAGTTCTCCAAGGACACTTTGCCCCCGGCAGAGTCCATAGCCATCAGTGCTGGATATAAAAGGGTACATTCTGAACCATTGCTCTGGGGGTGCAGTAGCTAAGAGACCAGGCTTTGGACAAGTGACTGAGCCTATCTGAGGCTTGTGTGCTACAGGATCTGGTTTCCCATAAGATGCATGTGATACTACCAGCTTTCTAGGCTTGTAGTGAGGATTCAAAGAGAATGTATGAAGTGTTTGACACAGAATCTCTCCCCTACCAAACACTCAGTAAGTGGTATCTATTAAGGATCTATTTGGGCAAGTGAAGGGGTCACTCCCTTGCACCTGCTCAGTGGAATTGCCCAAATTTGCCTGGATGAGAACTAGTATTATAGAATCGAGTGTGTGAATGAAAGGCTTCTATTCTGTACTAGGTGGCATGCCCTTGGCACAGGGACACAGGTTCTCTTTTCTTTCTTTTCTCTCTTTCTTTCTTTCTTTTTTATTTTTATTTTTTTGTGGTACAGAGATTATTGAACCCAGGGGCACTTAACCACTGAACCACATCCCCAGCCCTTTTTTATATTTTATTTAGAGGCAGGGTCTTGCTGAGTTACTTAGGGCTTGACTAAGTTGCTGAGGCTGGCTTTGAACTAGAAATCCTCCTGTCTCAGGTTCTTGAGCCACTGGGATTACAGGTGTGAGCCACTGGGATTACAGGTGTGCACCACTGTGCCCCACCTTGGCACAGATTTTCTATCCTGAAGGATCTCAGGGTCTAATGGGGGAGGGACAAAAATGTGTATTTGTGTAGAAATAAAAAATTATACAAGGGCTTTAGAGACGTGGCTATTGGAGGAAGTCAGGAAACTTCACAAGTGGGCCCTGATGGACAGGGGACAGGCATGCAAGGCAGAGGAAATGGTGTGTGCAACAGTGCAGAGTGTGAAGCAGGCGCCTGGCAGGGCCTGAGGAGCAGCTCCATGGGCTGGAGAGTTGGGAGCATGCAAGCGGTAGGAGAAGGGACCGCAAAGTTAGCCTGGGTCAGTCACTGAAGGGTTTTATTTGTCCAGCTGGAGTGTTTGGATTGGATCTTTTGGAAACCTCTAAACTGACTGGTCTGAAGAAGGTGATTCACAGGTAGACTGAAGGGTGGTAGAAGTGGAGATGGAGAGCAGGGAGACTGGTTGGTAGGTTGTTGCAGTAAGCCAGGGGAGAAGGTGGAAGCCTCCAATAGAGCAGGTGAACCACCTGAATGGCATTCCTAACCCAGTGGCTTTGAAGGCTAGTTGGCTGGGGATAAAGGAGAGCAAGAAAGAGGGATGAGTCCAAGTTCTCCAACTTGGACAGTGGCACAGGTGCTCCTCAGGGAACTCGGAGGTCCATGGTGAGAGATGTGAGCTGAGGCCGCCTGTGGAAAATCCAGATGGGGTGTCCAGATTGCTGTGCAAATGCCGAGGCGGTGCTCAGTCAGACTCTGAAAAGAGATTTGGGAGTGATTGGAGGCTGGGAAGTAGTTGAAGCTCTTGTGATGGGTTAGAGCAGTTAAATCCCTCAGGCCTTTGAAAAGCTGTGTGAGTTATTTAAAAGCTGAAACTGCCCACCAGATCTTTACACCTCTTTGCAAGGTGCAACAGATTGCAATGAGTGTTCCTAAGTACAGTATTAACCATCTGCTTCATATGGATGGTGGAATGTCCTTTTCCTAACTTCTGAAATTTCTATTCAACTAAAATACAAAGTTTTCAACTTTGGGAATGAAATATTGAGCTCGATGTATGCTCCACCTCCATGGAACAGGGACAAATGGGAAAAAAAGCTTCTAGCGTCTATCTGGGCAGAATCAGCATGATTGTGATTAGACATCCTGGGGACTGTTGCTCAAGGGATGTCACTGAAGGACTGCAAGGATGTCACAAACTCTCTTAGTTATTGGAGGAAGACAAAACAGCATCCAAGACATTTCCAGCCTGCAGTTTCCCTAATTTGTAGTGTGTGGCACACAAACATGATGGGTCTCCTGTAATTGGAAGCCATCCGTTCACTGATCACCTTTTATATGTACTGTGCAGCTAAATTGAAGATATTGCACTTCATTGGTTAAAAAAATAAAATTTGAATATGAAACATCTTTAAGTGATAGAATCAGGAGAGTATGTATACTGGAATTTTGTTTTTAAATCACATTTTAAAATTGCTTTTACCTTCAAAGGTCCAATAGTAAGTTCTGGGCCACTGAGAGAGGTTTTAGAAGATGACAGACTCACAAAATACTTTGGTGATCATAATTTAGAAACCTCTTTTAATGGATTAGTAGGTTGTCCAAACCACAGACCCTTTCTCCCTTTTTACAGAATCTCTTCTCTGTGACAGGACAGCCACAGCAGGGGCCCAGCATCGGTGTCCTGAGGGCAGGGACGACATGCTGGTTGGTAGGGGAATGAATATGAACACAAAGAGCCCTTGGAGGCTATCTTTGCCCTGTGCCTCCTCTGACCATCCATGCTCCAAATTCATCCTTCATGTTGCTTGTGTCACCTTTTTTGGTCACATTAGCAATGAAGCGTGTTGTCTCTAGGATTGCTGGCCATGTCTTGTCAACTTTGGGGAATGCTCAGGTAGAGCACAGGCTTCATCCCCTTTCCTGCCCCAGTGACGCTTTGCCTATTGGAAAACTGAAATGTACTTGCTGTAGAATCAGAGGCCTCCTGTCCACATCCTCACTGTCCCTCAGGCCATTTGATGATGGAAGAACCAGACTGGAGATGTGGTCCAAGGGACAGGGAAGGAGAATGAGGCAGCATGAGAAGACATTCCTGGTCATGCCCACCCAGCCATGAGTGACTCAGTCTTTTTAGGGTCATGGGTGAGGCCTTGTTCTGCATTGGCTGTGAGGTGAGGTCACAGCAGTGTGACTGGAGGCTGGTCACCCCTGAAGAGGATCAATTTTTCCTGTGTTGATATTTAGGGAAAACTCAATCCTGGAAGGTGGAACCTAGATAGACAGGAAAGGGAGCCTCCACCTCCCACTTTCTCATTCTCTCTTCAGGATTCTCCCTGTGTCCCTAGGCACTGGGCAATGACCCCAATTAAAATGAAGGCAAGCTGGGGGCGTGGAGCTGATGATGAAGAACACCTATTGAACATTTGCTTCTTTTTAGTGCTGAGTAGTGTTCCATTGTATTGGACCATGGAATATTTACCCATTTTCCCACTAATGGACATTTGAGTTGTTTCTAGGGTTTAACAATTAAAAATAAAACTGCTACAAATATTGACATACAGATCTTTTTTGGTGGGCTGCAGGGCATTATTTAAGAAGTAAGCTTTCAGAAATAACCTAAGCGTTTCACATATTATTTGACTTTGCTATCCCATATAATGGAGTGGCTAAATATGGCCATTTTTTTTTTTTTTTTTTTGGTACTAGGGATTGAACTCAAGGGTACTCAACCATTGAGCCACATCCCCAGCCCTATTTTGTGTTTTATGTAGAGACAGGGTCTCACTGAGTTGCTTAGCATCTCGCTGTTCCTGAGGCTGGCTTTGAACTTGCGATTCTCCTGTCTCAGCCTCCCAAAGTGCAGGCATTACAGGCGTGCGCCACTGCACCAGGCTTGAACTCATGTTTTAAAAAGTTACTTACAGCATGGAAATATTTCACTCATTTAGTATTAAAAAAAAATGAATGAAAAAGACAAGCGGAGCATCGAATGATGTGTTCAAGATGAACGTGATCCGTGATCATCTCTGGCTCATGGAGGATTTTAATTTTGTTCTTTCTTGTCTGTTTCTCGGTTGTGCTTTTTGAGTTTTCAGGAACCAGAAAAGTACTCTGATAGCATACAAAATGAGATTTTCTGTGAGGAACCGTGAGACTGTAAGGAAGGCAGAAATCTAGTTTGCATAGGAGACTGGAATGGGGGACCACATGAACAAGACAGAGACCATAGGTTGCTGCCCCTTAGAGGGCTCCACTCCCCCAACCCCAGGGCTCTCTCATGCCTGTCAGTTCACAAATTCCTGTTGGAGGACTTTCACCTGCCAGACACTGCCCATCCCCAGGCATATGGTCACAAATGATACAAACCTGGTGCCTTCCTTCAGGAAGTCAAGCGTCTAATGTTGCCCCCGTCCTGTCTCTGTCTCTGTTTCTCTTCATCTCTCTCCTGTTGGTACAAACTGCTAAATTCTCTCTACTCCCCTAATTCTCCTCTGTGGCATCTGCTTCTGTACGGGTTCTGCTTCCTCCTCCTCTCTGCACATCCTTAGGTAATTGTGTCCCCTACCCACTTAGAGCTCCCATAAGTCTCCCATCGAAGTGCCCCAAGACACTGGATCTGATTGGCTCAGTGAATCACAGTGCAGCCAGGTAAGGCTCCATAAGAACCCAGCCCATGGTTTGGCTGCCCTTGAGACAGCTGTCCCCCTCCTCCAGCCAGCTGCTGGGGACACAGCCACAGGTGCAGAGCATGGCAAACTGTGGGTAAGGAATCCCTAGGGGCGACTGTGAATGTGGTGGGCTTGAACCATAGCAAATTGTTCCCTGAAGCTGGGCGCGGTGGCGCATGCCTGTAATCCCAGCACTTTGGGAGGCTGTGACAGGAGCATCGCAAGTTCAAAGCCAGCCTCAGCAATGGCGAGGCAGTAAGCAACTCAGTGAGACCCTGTCTCTACATAAAACACAAAATAGGGCTGGGGATGTGGCTCAGTGGTCTAGGGCCCCTGAGATCAATCCCAGGTACCACAAAAAAAAAAAAAATTGTTCCCTGATACAATTTGTAAAATTTATAATTTATATTCTTTATAATGGATATCTGCTACTTTTCAAATTGGAAGAGGGATGGAGTAAAATATAATAATGTATAAGCAAAAATATATTTCCTAAGAAGGATATTAAACACTCTGGCATGTCCTGACTGATTATATAATCAAGCCGCAATTGGTCCCAGCTGACTACCTGCCGAGGAGCAGAGGGCAAGGCTTGAGAGAGCTAAGAGTTCACGGGGGCCAATGAACTTGGCCTGTGGGAAGAGAAGAGGGGAAAGGCCTGGAACTGGAAGCTTTGAGCAGGACAGCAAGGGAGGTGGGCTGGGAGCACAAGCTCACTTAGGTTTTTTCTCACTCTCTCTCTCTCTCTTTTTTTTTTTACTCTAAAAATATCCTTCTATTTTGTTGCTTTCTACAAATACAACACTTTGGCATTCACTGAATATTTGTAATGACTTTTTTGAGAAAATTATTATTTAAAAAAGTCTTTCCCATTCTATTGAGGCATGATTGACAAATTTAAATGGCATATTTAGAGTGTGTAATGTGATGTTTACCATATGTTTACATTGTGAAATAATAAGCACAATCAAGCTAATTAACATATCTACCACTTCACAAAGTTACCTTCTTTTTTTTTTTTTGTAATGAGAATACTTCAGTATGTGACTGCAGTTAGTAATAATGTATTGAATATTTGAAATCTGCAGAGAGAGCAGATTTCAAGAGATCCTGTGAACAGGATCTTTGGCCCGGCCCAGGACAGCACTGAAGGTGATTGGAACCCCAGGAAAACTGTGGCCATACAGTTCCTAACAGAGGCCACATTGACTAGATTTGCTTTTTTTTTGTACCAGGGATTGAACTCAGGGACACTTAACCACTGGGCCACATTTCCAGCCCTTTTTTATATTTTATTTTGAGACAGGGTCTCACTGAGTTGCTTAGGGCTAAGTTGCTAAGTCTGGCTTTGAACCCTCAATCCTCCTGCCTCAACCTCCTAAAGCACTGGGATTATAGGCGTGTGCCACTTCTCCCAGCTAGCTAATTAAAAAAAAAAAAAAATTCTATGGAAATTGACATCTCACATATCTGCTGAATATAAAGAATCCTTGTACGCACTAATTCTAACTATTTACCTAATTCTGTTATTTTTCATTCTCATCTTTGCCTAAACATAATTGTCCACAGTTGCAATCAAAGAAATTTGTGTTACCATTTGCACATCTTTATAAATGTTGACATGGTCCATGAATTTATTATTTTAATAAGTTTAAGATCTTTCAAATAAATGTAAGACAATTCCCCAAAGGTTAGGCATTGGGATTGCTTATAATTTTTTGCTATTAGGTAAAACATAACTTGCAAATCATTAAAAAATTGGGCTTGTTCCCTTTTTGGATCAGTAGTAACCACATTCTTTTAAAAACGATTTTGTTTTTTTGTTTCCAATTACAAAACCGGAACATGTTCATTATAGAAGTGTAAGAAAACAAAAGCTATTTGCAGGTTTTTGACCTACCTGGGGCATAGTTATAGACTCATCTTTTATTTTGCCAGGTAGTGGAGACTTAGTTTATAGCAACTGTGGTCTCTCTCCTTCATTTCTCCTAATTCCAGGGGTCCAGAAAATGTGTGTATGGGGGGGGATCTTACTCCAAATACACAATGGAGATAATACTGGAGAGTCTAGGTGGCCCGCCAGGGGCCTAATCTGATGTCCTGGCCCTCTGACTAGCTTCAGGGACCTTTTATCTATCTATCTATCTATCTATCTATCTATCTATCTATCTATCTATCTATTTACTTATTCATTTATTTATTTTGGGGGGTACTGGGGATTGAACTCAGGGTTACTTGACCACTGAGCCACATCTCCAGCCCTTTTTTTTTGGTATTTTATTTAGAGACAGGGTCTCATTGAATTACTTAATGCCTCATTATTGCTGAGCCTGGCTTTGAACTAGCAATCCTCCTGCCTCAGCCTCCTGAGCTGCTGAGATTACAGGTGTGCACCACTATGCCCAGTGCCCTTTATTTTTATTTTTCCTTTTTGCCAACCTTCATAAACTTACCTTTCCAAAGAAGATGCTAATCTGGAAGGGGACCAGCCTGAATGACACCCTGAGTGAGTGTTAGCCACACCTTGTGGAACTGCTGGATTAATTGCTGAGCCCACATCAACAGTCCTGACTTATTCCCCAGTGAATTAGAATAAAACCAATTGAACTGGAATGCTCAAAGGGAGTGTTGGTAACCCCTGTGCATATTTTTCCTTTTTCTCCCAAGGTTATGGCTTGGGTATAATGTATCCCTCCACCTCCAAAACCCTCACAGGTTATTCAGTGCAGGAGTGTTCAGAGGTGAAGTGATTAAGTTATGGGCACTGTGACCTCATCAGTGGATTAATCCATTTGATGGACTAATAATTTGAAAGGACCAGTGTACTGGGTGGTAACCGTAGGCCATTGGACATGGCTGGAGGAAGTAGGAGACTAAGTAGGCCTTAGGGAATTATATTTTGCCTGTGGCTCCTCCATTTCCCTTTCTGTGCTTCTTGGCTGACCTGAGTTTTCCTCTGCCATTACACTTACACCATGATGTTCTGCCTCATCTTGGTCCCAGAGTCATGGAGTCAGCCTACCATGGACTGAGAACCTCTGAAACCATGGGCCCCAAATACACTTTTCTTCTTCTTAGTTGTTCTTGTCAGGAATATTGGTCAAAATGATGAAAGCCTAACACACCATCCCATAATTCAGAGCTCTATACATCTTAAAATATTAAAGCTTACTATTTCCCAATTCAGATAGAACTGGATAAGGGAATCAATTCTAATCCACAAGGTGTTAAGGAATGTTTCCTATGCCAGATCTTTGAGGAAATTTTTCCTTCTTGATAAAAAGAGACAGAAGATGAAATCCTTTCTTTCCTTTTCCTCTCCCTGCAAACATGGATATGACATCTGGAGCAACAGTAGCCATTATGTGATCATGAGGTGATAGGCATAAGTCAACAGTAAGAAATTTTCAAAAAGCCATTGAACCAGTTTAAATAACTGTTCAAGAACAAACTCTGTGTAATATTTAAGGTCTTCTAAGTGGCATTTTACTGTTCATTGCGGCTGAACCAGTTCCTAACATATTTTTGTTATTAAAAGCAGTATTGGAATAAACAATTTATAGGGAAATCTTTGCATACATTTCTAATTATTTTTTTATAGGATAGATTCTCATAAGAAAAATCAAGGCATATTATAGCCTCCCCCCCCATTAAATTTAAATGAAGTATTTCAGATAGTAACAGTATTTGAAGATAAATTCTTCCAAGAGGTAGCTAAGTTAAAACGCAGTTTTCAAGTGGCTCTAATCCAGTACAGTTGGTATCACTTTAAGAAGAGGAAATGTAGATGGAAATATGCACACACAAATAGAAGATCATGTGAAAACCTAGCAAGAAGGTAGCCATCTATAAGTCAAGGGAAGAAGCCTTAGAAAAAACCAACCCAGCAGATGCCTTGATTCCAGACTTCTAGTCTCTTATTAACTGTGAAGAAAATACATGTCTCTTACTTAAAACATCCAGTCTGCAGCTGCTGTTTTAGTGGCAGCCCTAGCAAACTCATGCAAGGTACCAAAAATATTTTTCCATATACAAACTAAAAATGATCATATTATAAAATAGGTGGATTAAATGAAATGATGCATGAAAAACATTCAAATTTAATGTGTAGTAGGCATTCAGGAAACGATGGCTATTATTACCAGGAAGCCTGACAACAGAATTTTCTGGACAGATTTTTACCTGTAAATTCAGCAGGGGAATTAACCGAGACCTTACTGGTCTCAACGAGGATGACTGAGCTCAAGGTAACTGCAATATTATTTCAGGAGAGACAATGCTATGTGTTCATCAAACCATCTTCTTTTCTTGTGGACACAGGAAGGACACATTTCCCAGCCCCTCCCACTGGCCTCTCAGGAGTGCCATGACTAGTGTGTACCAATGGAACACAGGCAGGAGGGAAATGTCATTTCCAGTCTCTTGGCCATTCAGATCAGGTGTTTCTCTGCTTTCTCCCTCCCACTCACTTGATGAGAAAGGTGGCAGAACCAGAGAAAGGAATGTGACCCTGAGTTACCTTTTGAAAGAGTGTCAGGTGAGAGAGCCACCTGATCTACACGGGCAAGAAAAGATCCTTTGTTGAATTAAGTCATTGAGATTTCAAGATTCCTTCTTAGGGAAGTTATGTTCATGACTCTGACTAATGTAATCTAATGTTCTCCTCCATGAATGTGTGGCAAGAGTAATGCCATCACTAATAACAGGTGTTGAGTCAGGGAAGGTGCAAATTAGTGGTGAAATTTCAGTTGGTTAGCTGGAAATTGATATGGTTTGGGGTCAAATGAGAAGAAGAGGCCACTTCATTGTGTCGTTGATATTATCACGGTGGATTGCTTGATTTCCTCAATCCTCTCTGGATTAAGGCAAAAAGCAAATTTAGAATCACCTTCCGAAGATGTAACACAAAGTGGGTCCAGAAGTCTCCTCTATATATTCATTCCTTCTAAGGCTTAGCCCAGAGATATTTGATGTGATTATTGATGTTGGAGTCACATATGTTTTTAAAAATATGTCTAGGAATACACATTCAAAATAGTACCCGTGTACTCAGTACTACACTGAGGCAGGATAGAGGGGAGCAGGTTGATGTTGGCATGGAGCAGGAAGGGGTTGATGAACCCAGGAACTACGCCTGATATCTTTGTACCCGTGATCTCCTTGGTGCCTCTCTGAAAACTAAACTTTCTGTGAAATATAAAAATAATCCTTTGGTGATACAGTTACACAATGGAATATTATTTAGTCTTCAAAAGGAAAGATATTCTGACACATGCTACCAACATAATTTTTTTTTTTTTTTTGCACCGTGGATTGAACCCAAGGGTGTTTTGTAGCCATTGAGCTATATTCCTAGTCCTTTTTATTTTTTTACTTTTAGACAAGGTTTCACTATTTGCTAAGGGTCTTCTGCTTCCATCTCTCAAATTGCTAGGATTATAGGCGTATTATAGGATTATAAGGAAATGGGCTTGGATGCCAGACTAATAGGTTGATGCTATAAATGGTGAAACTCATTAGAATTAATTTTTTAATTTAAATAATCATTAATTTAAGAATAATTTTAGATTTACCAAAAGGTTGCAAAGATAATACAGAGAATTCTCATAGACCCCCTTACCCAGTTTCCCTTAATGTTAAAATCTTACATTCCTATGGGACATTTGTCATGACTAATGAGCCAGTACTGAGACACTATTATTAACTGATGTCCATAGTCATTCAGAATTCATTAATTTCCACTTAATGTCCTTTTCCTCTTCCAGGACTCCATCCAGAGACCCACCCAAATGTGTATCTATCCAAAGAAGCAAAATAATACAGAGTTCACATATACTGTCCCTTCTCTTCCTTGATCATTATAAATATACATTTGTTACCATAAATGAGCCAATACTGATATATTACCATCAACTAAAGTCTGTACTGTATCTAGATTTGTTTGTTTGTGGCACTGGGGATTGAACCCAGAGCCTTGTGCATGCTAGGCAAGCACTCTGCCAACTGAGCTATATTCCCAGCCTTAGATTTTCTTATTTCTTTTCTAGGATCCCACATTACATTTAGTTTTTATGTCATCTTAGGTTTCTTTTGGTATAATAGTTTCTCAGATTATTCTCAATTTTAATGACCCAGACCATTTTGAGGAGTATTGATTCGGTATTTTAGAGAATATTCCTTACTCTGGGTATGCCTAATGTTTTTCTCCTGGGTAGGCTGAGGTTATGGTGTTCGGAGGAAGACCACAGAGGTGAAGAGCCCTGCTCTCTCACTGTCTCAGGGAGTGTGTTTAATCAATTTGCCTTATCACTGTGGATGCCATCTTTGATTATCTGGCGGAGGGACTGTGTGTCAGGTTTTTCCACTACAGAGTTATTTTCCCCCTGTTTCTGTCCTCTACTCTTTGAAAGTAAAGACATGTTGAGTAAGAAATGTGAGTTGGTGAGAGTGGTATTTTGGACATCCACAGTTGATTCGCTTGACCTTAGGTGGGGCTTACTCAGGGGTAGATGCTTCCCATGAATCACTGCACAGATGCTTGTTAACTTCCAATGGGGCTGTGGCCCGATAAACCCACTGAAAGTTGAAAATATTTTAAGTCAAAATGCATTTATTCCTTTTGCAAAATGCATTTATTCATTTTGCAAAATGCATTAATTCATTTTGCAAAATTCATTATTCATGCAAAATTCATTTGTTCATGGGTACAGTGGCATATGCCTATAATCCCAACAGATTGGGAGGCTGAGGCACGATTACAAGCTCAAAGCTAGCCTCAGTAAAAGCTAGGTGTTAAGTGATTCAGTGAGACCCTGTCTCTAAATAAAATACAAAATAGGGCTGGGGATTTGGCTCAGTGGTCGAGTGCCCCTGAGTTCAATCCCTGGTACCAAAAAAAAAAAAAAAAATGCATTTATTCTACTAATCTACTGAACATGAGAGTTTAGCCACTGTTCACTATGGTGTCAATTGTTCTGCTTGGTGGTTGCAGTACTGACTGGGAGTTGTGATTAACTGGGAGCTACTGCCCTGCATCACAATAGTGGGTTGAGCCAAATACAGTGTCAAAGGACACTGTCTATGGAATGTGCATATTGCTTTTACAAAACCGAAGTTGAAAGCCATTAAATTGAATCATTCTAAGCGGGAGACTGTATGTACTTAATCCTCACGTGGACTCCCATTTGACTGATGAGGAAACTGTGGCACAGAGAGATTACAAAATTTGCAAAAGGTCACATAACCAGGACCAACCTCACATCTGAACCCAAGGAGTGTTGCTCCAAAATCAACAATACCACCAAGTTATCCTGGTGGTGAATTCATGCAAGAAACTCAGTACATGTTTGGGCCTCAGGATTTAAAGCTGAGGACGGATTTACTTGTGTAGGTTCTGCTTTGGAAGGCCAGAGGCATGGCCATAGCATCTGTATTTTATCAAGTTCCCAGTCTGTGTGCCACCAGATTAAAGAACAGAGGGGCTGGAGAGCCATGTAGGAGGAGCTGATAATTTTGAGGTCATTAGATCATGGAGGTTGACACTGATCTGGAATGTCACCCGTGAAAAAGAGAGGGTGTTGGGCAGGTTCTGCTGAGGAGGACTAAATGGGCATAGTCCCTGACTATATGTGGGAACAAGTGAGAGGCAGGTGGCTCTTGGTCTTGGCAACTGAGGGGATATCCTTATCCATGACAGAAATACCGAAACTGAGGGGGAGAGTGATTGGAGAAGAGACACTGAATGAAGATTGAAACCTGGTGCTGAGGTAACTGTGGGAGACTTATGGACCACATGGACCTCCCCAGCAGGGATCTCACAGAGATTTGAAAGGCACCAAACACGTCCCAAGTATATGAATTTTCTGTGGCACAAGAGGAGGATAAAGGACAGAACATTGGAAAAGGCCCTATGTAGACCAAGGTGGAGGAAAGAGCAGTAGTTAGGGAAGCCCAGTCTCTCCCCAAACAACAAATGAACCATCGAACTCACCATTGTTCACTTCATGGGCAGACCTCCCATGGTTAGCAGGAGAGCATCAGACCTGGAAAGTGTTCACAGAGACAAGACTGCCCTCAAGTCCAACTCCTGATCTTGGAGTGACCCCTTGTGTCCTCAAGGGTCTTGAACTTGGGAGGTGGGTGTGGCTCCACCCTGTCTTCAGTCACCAACACAGAGGAGCAACATCAATAGCTAAACAGAATGTGTCCTTGACAAGGTACCACCATGCCATCTCTCTACCTTGGATTCTTGAAGAGGACCTTGCAGCAGCACTTGAAGGGAAAGCCAGTTGGCCAGCCTGGGTCGCAGTCGGTCATGAGGTCCTCTTCATCTCTTTGTCTTAGGGCTGCTCTCCTTTAGTGTGCACATTGCTGGTACCTGCTGGGGCTACATTAGTGCCAGGACCTGTTTCAGCACCTGCCTCTTCACTGACCTGGAATAACCTTTTCTCCTGTTCCCAAGACCTACTCTTGCCCCAGGACTATGGCCACTCCTTGCTCACCAGGCTGGCAGCTCCTCCAGCCCATGGTTCTAAAAGAAGCCAACTTGGGTGGGTCCAAGGCAGCCTTTGCTTTTAGCAAATTCTGTCATTAAAGAAGAGAAATAAAACCCAACCCAGACATTTTATGTTCTTTTTCTGCAACCTCCTTAGCTCAGTTGTGGAACTATTAACAGTTGGACAGTCTGGTAAAGGGATTCCAGGAAAAGCTAGGATAGTTTGTCAGTTGATTTCCCCCAATACTTAGGTACCAAACCATTGATGTCAGCAAGTTTTTGTTAATGTTGTCATTCTTTTTTATTACCAAATATTTAAAAAGTGCAGAAAATCATGAGTAAAGACCACCACTCTTCACAATTAGCAGCTTATTCAAATCTTCACATCTTGGCATTTTCGATTCTGATGATTAAGAAGGGAAAAATTACAGGTACCCTGCCCTACCCTTACATGCTTTCCTCCTTCATTCTTATCCAAAGCCCCATACTGCTATTATGATGGTTTTTTTTGGTACCAGGGATTAAATTCAGGGGTACTCAACCACTGAGCCACATCCCCAGTCCTATTTTGTGTTTTATTTAGAGACAGGGTCTCACTGAGTTGCTTAGCACCTTGCCGTTGCTGAGGCTGGCTTTGAACTCGCGATCCTCCTGTCTCGGCCTCCCAAAGTGCTGGGATTACAGGACTATTCTGAATTTTGTCACATTTTTTTTCTGGGAAAATTCACAAACTTAAAAAAACTCACTACTATTCTATATTAATGTCCTGCCACAAATATTAATAGACAATCGAGCAAACTGACTCTCTTTTTACCTTTTTGTGTGTGTTTAGGATCTACTCTCTCAGCAAATTTCAAGTACAAGATACAGCATTACTGACAGAGGACAGACAAACATGACCATGGGAACATGAAGTTAAGGGAATATTTCCTAAACTAGGCCCATTGTGCTGACCCCCATATACTTTCTTTTTTTAAATAAATAAATAAAGCAAGCAAGCAAGCAATTTACCTGCAGCTCTGCCTGGCTTAAGTTAACAAGATATGTTACATCTTTCAACAAAAAACCTGTTACCTGCAGGAGAAATGCAGTCCCAAATGCTGATAAAAAGTTATCCTGAAGTGGGGTACTTTTGTGACCCTTACACAGAACAGATACCAGAACTCAGGAAGATAAGGATAATTCCCCCTAACCATAAAATCTGTAAGAACATGTTTCAATTAGAACCGGTCAGCATGGGCCAAAGTGACTTAGAGATGTCATGCACCGTGAGGAATTGAAAGTCTGATGTCATCCCACTGCCAATCAATCAAAAATCAAGAGGTGGACCTGGGAAGGACTCTCTGGAAATTTCCCTGGAACCTCCAATAAATCTGGAGGGCAGGAATGGCACACTGTCCCTCTCCTTTCTGAGAGGACTCATTCTATCTTTTGAGAGTGTCCCCTTTCCTCTTTTCCTGTCCCTTCAATAAACTCATGCCTGCTACTCTGAGTGACATGTCTGAAATCTTTCTGGTGTGATTGCCAAGAAGTGAGGTCAAGAGGGGGTCCCTGTGGCTGCCTCATCTTCATGGCAGGACTCTGCCTTGAAAAATTATTAGCATAGTCTTTGTGCTGTATATTACATCTCCAGAGTGATTCATCTCTTTACCTGTGTCAACATGTTGATTTGGTTTCAGTATAGACTAAGGCACAGAGTAGCAGAAAGTTAATTCTTGAGAACAACTGGTTTTTGATAAGTTGCTCTTACACAGAATAAGTGCACTGGCACTTCATCTTCTTGTTTACTCAACAAGTAAGCATTTATTATGTTTTTGCTGTATGCTAGACAAACAGTGGTAACAGAGCTAAATGGTGGAAGCAACCTAGATTCCCTTTGATAGATGACTGGATAAAGAAACTGTGGTATATATATACACAATGGATATTACTCAGCAATAAAAGAGAATAAAATTATGACATTTGCAGGTAAATGGATGGAGTTGGAGAATATCATGCTAAGCGAAGTAAGCCAATCCCAAAAAACCAAATGCCAAATGTTCTCTCTGATAAGTGGATACTGATCCATAAGGGAGGGATGTGAGGAGAATGGAGGAAATTTGGGCAAAGGGGAGGGAGGGAAGGGGAAAGAACATGGGGGCAGGAAAGATGGAGGAATGAGATGAACATCATTACCCTAGGTACATGTATGCCTGCATATATGGTGCGACTCTACATTGTGTACAACCAAATAAATGAAAAGTTGTGCTCCATTTGTGTACAATGAATTGAAATGCATTCTGCTGTCATGTACAACTAACTAGAACAAATAAAAACAAAAACCAAAACCAAAATTAGACCTGATCTAGGGTCGCCTGATATTTTGCATCCAGAGGGAATGATAGCTATTATTCAAATAGTTACACACAATAAATGTATATAATTATATCCAGCTACAGATTGAGATAAGTCCTTCAAATCAAAGTGACACTGTTTTATGCAAACAAAGACTCTGTCTCAGACTAGTATGAGATAGCTGTATTTATGTGCATTACTCTCTGTGTCTTCTATTCTGTACCATTGGTCTACATGTCTGTTTTGGTGCCAGTACCATGCCGTTTTTGTTGTTATTGCTTTGTAGTAAAGTTTAAGGTCTGGTATTGTGATGCCTCCTGCTTCACTCTTCTTGCTCAGGATAGCTTTTGGCTATTCTGGGTCTCTTATTTTTCCAAATGAATTTCATGATTGCCTTTTCTATTTCTATAAGAAAGGCCTTTGGGATTTTAATTGGGATTGCATTGAATCTGTATAGTGCTTTGGGTAGTATGGCCATTTTAATAATATTGATTCTGCCTATCCAGGACCATGGTAGATCTTTCCATCTTCTAAGATTTTCTTCAATTTCTTTCTTTGGTGTCTTGTAATTTTCATAGTAGAAGTCTTTCACCTCTCTTGTTAGATTGATTCCCAAGTATTTTATTTTTCTGGAGGCTATTGCGAATGGAGTAGTTTTTCTAATTTCTCTTTCAGAGGATTCATTGCTGATGTATAGAAATGCATTTGATTTATGTATATTGATTTTATATCCTGCAATTTTACTGAATTCACTTATCAGTTCTAGAAGTTTTCTGGTGGAACATTTTGGATCCTCTAAGTATAGAATTATGTCGTCTGCAAAAAATGATAGTTTGAGTTCTTCTTTCCCTATTTGTATCCCTTTAATTTCCTTCGTCTGTCTGATTGCTCTGGCAAGAGTTTCAAGGACTATATTGAATAAGAGTGGTGAGAGAGGGCATCCCTGTCTTGTTCCCGTTTTTAGAGGGAATGCTTCCAATTTTTCTCCATTTAGGATGATGTTGGCCTTGGGCTTAGAATAAATTGCTTTAACAATGTTGAGGAATGTTCCTACTATCCCTAGTTTCTCTAGTGTTTTGGACATGAAGGGGTGCTGTATTTTGTCAAATGCTTTCTCTGCGTCAATTGATAGAATCATGTGATTTTTATTTTTAAGTCTATTGATGTGATGGATTACATGTATTGATTTCCGTATGTTGAACCAACCTTGCATCCCTGGAATGAACCCCACTTGATCGTGGTGCACTATTTTTTTAATATGCTTTTGTATGCGATTTGC
>PVHX01017889.1:0-38633 GCA_004024805.1 Geosciurus inauris | reverse complement strand
CAGGGGCACTCGACCACTGAGCCAAGTCCCCAGCCCTATTTTGTGTTTTATGTAGAGACAGGGTCTCACTGAGTTGCTTAGTGCCTCGCCGATGCTGAGGCTGGCTTTGAACTCGCGATCCTCCTGTCTCAGCCTCCCTAAGTGCTGGGATTACAGGCGTGAGCCACCGCGCCCGGCTTAAAGAATTCTTTTTAATTGTTTTGGGTAGGATAATCATAGTATGGTTATGTTTCTTTGAAAAAGAATCTTCAAGCCGGGCACCATGGAGCACACCTGTAATCCCAGCACTTAGGGAGGCTGAGACAGGAGAATCGCCAGTTCAAAGCCAGCCTCAGCAACAGCGAGGCACTAAGCAACTCAGTGAGACCCTGTCTCTACATAACACACAAACAGGGCTGGGGATGTGGCTCAGTGGTTGAGTGCCCCTGAGTTCAATCTCCAGGATCAAAAGAAAAGAAAAGAAAAAGAATCTTCATCTACTTAGAGATACATGCTAAAATATTTATGGATTTAATCAAAGAATGTGCTTCAAAATCTGGAGAGAAAGGGGAAGTGGGAAAAGGCACAGATGAAAGACTGGCCATAGAGGATAGTTGTAGCAGCTTGGGAGGCTGAGGCAGGAGGATCATGAGTTCAAAGCCAGCTTCTGCAATGGCGAGGCGCTAAGCAATTCAGTAAGACCATCTCTAAATAAATACAAAATAGGGGAGCTAGAATTGTAGCTCAATGGTACAGCACTTGCCTCGCATGCATGAGGCACTGGGTTCGATCCTCAGTACCACATAAAAATAAATAAAATATTGTGTCCATCTACAACCAAAAAAAATTTTCTTTTAATAAAATAAAATAAACTACAAAATAGGGCTGGGGATGTGGCCCAGCAGTTGAGTGCCCCTGAGTTCAATCCCCAGTACCAAGGGGGAAAAAAAAAGATGACAACTGTTTAAGCTGGGTGATAGGTCAATGGGTCCATGAGGGATCATTATACTATTCTACTTTTGTTTATGTTGGAAATATTCTAAAACAAACCATTTTAAAACAAAAGTGCAGCCGGGCACAATGGTGCACACCTATAATCCCAAAGGTTCGGGAGGTTGAGACAGGAGAATCCCGAGTTCAAAGCCAGACTCAGCAATGGTGAGGTGCTAAGCAACTCAGTGAGACCCTGTCTCTACATAAAACACAAAACAGGGCTGGGAATGAGGCTCAGTGGTCGAGTGCCCCTGAGTTCAATCCCCGGTACGCCCCTCAAAAAATACTAGTGCATGAATGCATACTTC
Source organism: Geosciurus inauris (assembly GCA_004024805.1). Classification (NCBI taxonomy): domain Eukaryota; kingdom Metazoa; phylum Chordata; class Mammalia; order Rodentia; family Sciuridae; genus Geosciurus; species Geosciurus inauris. The sequence goes on along the minus strand of PVHX01017889.1, from coordinate 37,353 downwards.
TTATTTCTATGCTTTATCAGTTCTCCCCCCAATTAACTAAGCAAATTATTAATTCAAACTTATTGTGTAAGAGTGCTTCTGTTGGAAACAAAAGAGCCTATCATCAGTTGCCCAAAATACAGGTAACTCTATTCTAAGAATGATATCCTGAACCAGCCTAAATGCTCTTATAAATCTCTTAAATAAGGTACAGTGCATAAAGCAATCCAAACATGATAGGGAAGCTACTGTTACCATATTTAGTCTCACAATTATCTCCCTCACAATCTCCTTCAAAGTCTTTTCACCATTAAAAAGGAGGAGGAACAATTTATAACCTTCATTAATCTGAAATTCTCACTCCGATTTACCCAAGTATAGTTATTTAAAAATCAAAGGTTTGGGTAATTACAGTATATTTCTCATTACCCTTCTTTCTTTTTTATTTTTTTTATTTTATTTTTTTTGTGGTACTGGGGATTGAACTCAGGGGTACTCGACCACTGAGCCACATCCCCAGCCCTATTTTGTGTTTTATGTAGAGACAGGGTCTCACTGAGTTGCTTAGCACCTCGCCATTGCTGAGGCTGGCTTTGAACTCGCGATTCTCCTGTCTCAGCCTCCCTAAGTGCTGGGATTACAGGCTTGAGCCACCGCGCCTGGCCCCTTCTTTCTTTCCTTCAGCAATTTCTCCAGTACACGTTTATGTCTCTTTGTGAAAGATAAGGAGACAGTGATGATTCAAAAAAGCCAGTGAAAGGTTAGATACACACTTATTCTCATCTTCTTCTAATTTGGCTCAGGGAAAGATGGATTGGGGAGCTGCTATAATGCTCTTCTGACTGATAACTGTATCTAGGCACTAGGTTTGGAGGTGCAGTGAGGGACTTAAAAGCCCTATACCCTTATGCCAACAAAGGCAGAAATAGATAAAGAGAACCAGTGTGGCTGGCTATGAAACAGGCCTTCTCATACACTGGTGGAGAAGCTAACCCTGGTGCAATCTTTCTGGAAAGCACTGTGGCATTGTACATATCAGGTGTCTAACAAACATGTGTTCCTTCTGGCCCAGTAATTTCACTTTCAACAATCTATCCAGAGCAAAAGATCAGAAATGCATCAAAGACTCACGTGCAAATATGGTTTTCACAACAAATTTATAAAGAGAAAAACTGGGAAAAACCTTAAATTAGGAAAAAGTTTCCAAAAAATACAGTAGTCATATCAATTAAAATTGTTAATTACTAAAAGTTTCTAATGATGTAAAAATGCTCATAATGATGATGGAAAAGAAAACACTGTATCAGCATGAACCTATTTAAAAATATATAGGTACAGCTGGGCACAGTGGTGCATGGCTGCAATCCGAGTGACTGAGGCTGAGGCAGAAGGATCACAAATTCAAAGCCAGCCTCAGCAATTTGGCAAGGCACAAAGTAACTTAGCAAGACCCTGTCTCAAAATAAAAAATAAAGAATGGGGATGTGACTCAGTAGTTAAGCGCCCCTGGGTTCCATCCCCAGTACTAAAAACTAAATAAAATAAAATAAAAGACTTAGCCAGGTGTGATGGTATATGCCTCTCTATTCCCAGTACTCAGGAGGCTGAGACAGGAGAATCACTTGAGCATCAGAGTTCAAGATCAATGGGGGCAGAAGAGTGAAACTCTTCCTGAAAGGGGAAAAAAAAGATAAAATAAAGAACATAGGCTGGAAATGTACCTCAGTGGTTAAAGCACTTGCCTAGCATGCACAAGGCCTTGAGTTCAACCCCCAATACTGCAAAAATAAGTAAATAAAATAAGTAACTTGAATTTAAATTGTAGGATTTACTTTAGATACACTTAACTTCACAATAATGAAAGCTTGAAACAGGCCAAAAAGCTGAGGATGTGGCTCAGTGGTAGAGCACTTGCCTGGCATGTGCAGGGCCCTGGGTTTGATTCCCAGCACTATAAAAATAAAGTATTTTTTTAAGTCAAAAATTAATTACTTGCCATGAAAGGTTGTAAAATCTCCTTAACAGGAGATTTGTGAGAAAAAAGGTAAAAAATTACTTGTCCTTAACATCTTAAGCAGGAATAGGAAATTCTAATAATATAAGCCTAAGATGTATTGAGTATAAAAATATACAGCTATTTTTTAATACTTATATTCATACATTCAATGAATACTTATAAACACTGTACTAAATACTGAGATATAATTATTACTTGATTACATTAAATTATTACATTGTGCCAGCCTATGGAGCAATAGAGGCCAGATTTTTTTTTTTTTTTTTTTTGGTACCAGGTATGAAACCCCGGAGCACTTAACCACTGAAACACATCCCCAGCACTTTTTATTTTTTACTTGGAGACAGTGTCTCACTAAATTGTCCAGACTGGCCTCAAACTTGTGATCTTCTGCCTCAGTCTCCCAAGTCACTGAAATTACAAGCACGTGCCACCATGCCAAGGTCCATTTCTATTTTTGATAATTTTTCAATAGTTTATTGAATGGATGGATACAATGAATGAATAAAAAATTCCTTTCCAACGTATTTAGCTTTAAGAAATGTGACCCAGGCACAGTGGTACACACCTGTAATCCCAGCGGCTGGGGAGGTTGAGACAGGAGGATCACGAGTTCAAAGCCAGCCTCAGCAATGGTGAGGTGCTAAGCAACTCAGTGAGACTTTGTCTCTAAATAAAATACAAAATAGGGCTGAGGATGTAGCTCAGTGGTCAACTGCCCCCAAGTTCAATCCCCAGTACCAAAAAAAAGAAGTGAATAGCTAGTCGGGCACAGTGACACATGCCTATAATCCCAGTGGCTCCAGAGGCTGAGGTAGGAGAACTGAGTTCAAAGCCAGCCTCAGCAACTGAGTGAGACTCTAAGCAACTCAGCGAAACCCTGTCTCTAAATAAAATATATATAAAAAGGGAGGAGAGCTGGGGATTGGCTCAATGGTTAAGCATTCCTGGGTTCAATCTCCAGAACCAAAATCAAAACAAAAAACAAAAGAAAAAAAAGAGAAAAAAAATGTGGATAGCTAACCAAATTTTCACACTCAGTTCTGGGGAGAGCTATAAGAAGGAAAGCAGGGCTTGGGTTGTGGCTCAGTGGTAGAGTACTTGCCTAGCATGCGTGAGGCATGAGGCACTGGGTTCAATCCTCAGCACCACATAAAAATAAATAGAATAAAGGTATTGTGTCCACCTACGACTTAAAAAAAAAATTAAGGAACGCATACTGCTGGTAAGCAAATGCTAGATCTGAAACTAGGCAAGAATCTCACACTTTCTCATAACTTCCTAATCAAAACCTAAATTTAGCTTAAAATAACTGGTCAAAAGTATCCAAGTGAGTGAGCCCAGCCCACACAGACAAACTTCAACAGAAGATGGGTTTTCTTCCTTTTCAATTTCTGAGAAATGTGGCTAAGTATTCACAATTTGATTCCTACCTCTTTGGAAAGTTTAATTCTGAGATAAAATACTTAGCAGTGGCAGAGACTCCTTACCTACTGTGGATCATGCACATGCTAATCAGAAATATGTTCCTAACATAACTTAACAATGGCTCATCCAACAGTTTTGCACTAGCTGATGGAATTCTACTCTGAACAGATCCAAAAGGGGTTCTGGGTCTCTCAAGCTAATTCATCCCAGATTGCATTCTTCTCAAAGACACTGCCTACGCCATTCATTTAGCAATGATTTATCATATAAGGACAAAAGCCATGAGAATATACATAATGTTCATCCTCTGGATACTAGCAGTCATGCAAAGGACACTATAACCATATGATTATACCAGAAAGGGATAAAACTACTCACCATTACCACTCACTTGATATGTGAGGTCATTCATGTGAAGTACAGGTGTAGCTCTCAGATCAGAAACTAGAACCAAATTAAGAGGAACCTAGATAATATGGTTCTCTCAGTCCTCACCTATGTCATCAAGTTATATTCTAGGAAACAAATTCTTTTAATGAGTTATAAGATGGCATCATCACTGGAAACTGGTAGTGATCCAGTACATGAGGAGCTCATCAAAAAAAATCACCTCCAAAGATAGATCAGTCCAACCCAAAAGCATAACTACCCGTATTCCCTGGTAGTAGCTAGATAAGAGTGTCACAAGAAAACTAAATAAGGTAGATGAAGTTTTTGTCACTATATTTCCATGTTTATTTCTTTCCTTGTTTACTTCCTTCATATCTGTCATGTCAAGGGGGCACCAAGAGTATCAAAGTAGGAGATCTGAAGGCAAAGCAGAGAAGACTGCAGATAAGTGGCAGGATAAAAATGATATAACGACAACGCACAGGTGAAGTACAGTGTTGGTGTATTACTCTTCCTCCATACTTGGAGGAATCTCACTTGTTTTAGTAGATATACCTCGTCTCTCTAACAAAAGAACAAGTGCTCAGAGGGCAAGAATAATGTTTTCTATAATTAGAAAAGTCAGAGGAGTTAACTAGGAGTAGATACCTGGATTCTTTTCTTTTTCTTTTTCTTTTTTTTAAACTGGGGATTGAACCCAGGGATGCTTTGTCACTGAGCTAAGTTCTCAGCCCTTTTTATGTTTTATTTTGAGACAGGTCTCACTAAGTTGCTTACAGCTCAAGTTGCTGAGGGTAGCCTCGAACTTGCAATCCTCCTGCCTCAGCCTCCCAACTCACTGGGATTATAGGCTTGTGCCACTGCACCCAGCACGTACCTGAATTCTAATTCCAGATCCTTGACTGACTAGATATAGGACTCCAAGAAAATGAGAAGAGATACAGAAAATAGCCATGAACATAATGGTCTAAACAACTTTAATAGTCTATTAAAAGTGGAGAGTCTAAATTCTGTTAAGTCCATCTTCTCAGACTCTGGAAAAGAGTTGGAACAGAATATCTCTAAAGTCTTTTTTGTGCCCAACAAATGAACAAATATTTGTTGATTGATCATATTGATCAATCTGCAAAATGTATGGCATTCTCATAAAGTGTGAAAGAATATATTAAGTTGTTAAAATTGACCACTTCCTGTGTCTTAAAAATGCATCAGAAAAAGTTTTGGTTTTTTTGCCTTTAACCATAAAATAACCAACATGAAGCCAGGCATGGTGGTGCATGCCTATAATCCCAGCAGTTCGGTAGGCTGAGGCAGGAAGATTGCGAGTTCAAAGCCAGCCTCAGCAACAGTGAGGCACTATGCAACTCAGTGAGACCCCATCTCTAAATAAAATACAAAACAGGGCTGGAGATGTGGCTCAGTGATCAAGTGTCCCTGAGTTCAATCCCCAGTATTCCCCATGCCCTCCCCCCAAAAAAAACCCAACCTGAGTTTTAAAAACAAATATCAAATTATGTCAATGCTCTACCTTGATAGTATCTGATGCTAATCCCCTGTATCATATCCAATTTCATAAAATGGCCTATAAGTCCTACATACTCTGGCCCATCTACCTGTCTGAACTTATTCCTTACTATCCTACCCCTTGTTCACTAAGGTACCATGACACATGACCTTGGGTCTAATCTTTAGATAATCCAAGCTCATTTCTGGTCTCAAGGACTTTTGCACTTGCCATTCCTTCTGCCTGTAATGTTCTGTCTTCCAAAACTTCCCAGGATGCTTTTCCCTCATCATTCAGGTCTCAACTCAAATATCACCATCTTGAAAAAGCCTTCCATAACCACTCTATCTGAAGCAGTACCCCTCCCCAGACCTCTAGACCTAGACCATTTATTTTCTTCTTAGTACATACTCATTACTACATGAAGAAATATAGATAGATAGATAGATAGATATTTTTTAACATGTCTCCTGTCTGTCTCCACTTATATGAAAGCAAGCTCCAAGCAGGCGCTTTTTTGTCTCTCGTCTTCATTGGTACATTACGGAGCCTAGAATAGACTCTGACAAAATAATTGCATTCAGTTAATATGTGCTGAATGAATGAATGGATAAAGGAAAGATTCCATCTCTTAGCAGATATGTCTTAGGCATTTTTTACAATTAGAGACTGTAGTGAATAGAAAACATCTCTTATTCTTTTTGATGTGTCCATTTTGTTCTCTTTGGTGCCATGAACTAGAAAACATCAGCCAAACTGATGCTTGGAAAATGAAAACAGCACTTCTGGCACAGAAATAACTAGTCTGGGCACCTCTGGCTTGAGCCAGATCTATGACTTTCTAGGGAGCTGGCACCAAAGTCAAAATTTTAAAATAAATATCTTGGATGCTGAAAGTGGAATACTGGTATTTTGACTCCGAAGACTAGTCCCAATCAGTCTTAGCTCTTCCACAAGTTCCAAAAAGTTAGTAACCCCATCAAAACTATGTCAAAATGAACTGAGTCATCTTTTGAAAGTCACTTCTAGATTGTTTAAGGATGGGACTATCTTCCTCAAATGTATCTAATATAAATCTTGCTTTTAATTTCTTTTTGACATAATTACCTCTTCTAGTTATGCCAAAGATTATTGTTTTTAACTTCCTAAAAGGCACATGCATCATCTCATCTGCTTCAATCAACTCTTCCTTAGTGGTAAAAATAATGCTTTTAGCCCACTTTGAGTTATTCTCATGAAAATGAGTTTGCAGTAAAACAACACAAAAACATGTCCTGGATGGTTAATATTTGGAATGGACTCATAGGGCAAAGTGTTTTCTCTGTAATTTTTAAAGTTCAGATCCTAACCTTGGCCTTCTAAGTAGCATACTGCACACAAATGCAAATGTGTTCTTAAGCTTATAGGAACGTTTTTACATATTTTCTACCAAATTTAAGCAAATCTCTGGAGAAAAGACTACACTCAAACTGCTCCATCATCAATAGGACAAAAATTAGTCACACAAAACACTATGAAAATTCAAGGCAATCCAAAGCAATAGCCAGTGTTAGTTTTCATTAGACAAGTCTCATAATTGATTTAAAAAAGTTTAACCATGCTGGGCACAGTGACAGTGGTACATGCCTATAATCCTAGCAATTCAGGAGACGAGGCAAGAGGATCTCAAGTTGAAGGGCAGCCTCAGCAATATAGCAAGACCCTGTCTCAAAATAAAGAATAAAAAAAGACTGGGGATATAGCTCTGCAGTAAAGCACCCCTGGGTTCAATCCCTAATGACCCCAACACACATAAAAAAAAAAGAAGTTTAACCAGTCAAAAACTGTGTTTTTAAAATACCAGCTTCATGAAATTAGTCAGCCCATATCCCACAGGAACTTAAACCCAAGGTATCTCAAAGGGACACCTGAAATAACAGCAAATTATTTTTTTTTACCATGAAAGCTTATCATCAGGATGGCATATACCCACACAAAACTGAAGGCATATGCAGTCATGAACTCTTTCTAAAGTGTAAAAAGCAAAAAAAGAGTATGTCTTACTTATTTTGGTTACTACAGCACCTGATGATGATGATAACATTTATTAAATGCTGACTAAACATGAACAGCTTTATGTATATTATCTTGCTGGATCTTCCTAACACCCAAACTTGTAAGTACTATTGTCATCCCATTTTACAGATGAGGAAATCCAAGCACAAAGAAGTTAAGTAATTTCTCATGGCTCAAGTTCTCCCCATCATTAAGCAACAGAGGATTCAAACCAGGCAGTCTTATCCAAATCTGAAGCTCTTACCACAAACCAAGAAGAGGCAAATGATGCATATTTACTGAAATACAGTTTAAAAGGTTTTTAATTTGTTTTGTGTGTGTATACAGTACTGGGAATTGAACCCAGGGTTTTTTACACTGAGCTACTTCTCAGTCCTTTTTATTTTATTTTTTTTAATTTTTTTTAGCTATAGATGGACATAATGTCTTTATTTTATTGCTTTGTATGTGGTGCTGAGGATCGAACCCAGGGCCTCACGCATGCAAGGCAAGCGCTCTACTGCTGAGCTACAATCCCAGCCCCTCAGTCTTTTTTATTTTGAGACAAGGTCTCACTAAGTTGTCCAGGCTGGCCTTGAACTTGAAGCTTCTTGCCTTAGCTCCCAAGTAGCTTGGATTACAGGTATGTACTTCTGCACACAGCAGTTTAAAAGTACTTAACCAAAGATTTTTATAGTCATGTGTACTTTTTAAATGCACACAAAATATACCTACTCTTGGTTCCCATTTGTTCAACTAGCTTGAAGGCATAATTATGCACATGAAACAGAGACTAAGCAATCTAAAACCAGAAAACCTATTTTTTAACCTCTTTAATAGTTTATGGTGTCCTACCTAAAGACCAGAGCTAGAGAACCTTATGGTAGGCTCCTCCTCCAAAACAAAAGGAAATCAAAGCAGGTAGGACAAAGACAGGGCGAACTGCTGACCAAAGTATGTCACAGATGAATATTCACTCCTCTGAACTGTTCTGCAGTGATGCTCTAAGCACTGCAGTGCTGCCAATATGAAGTCTGAGCTCATGAAAGCCACTGCTGCAAAAGTACACAAAAACCAAATAGGAAGATAATATCCTTTTCTCTACTGATTTTATTCATCCCAGGGTCTTACTCTAGGAGGTTTGTAAGTTGACAGGATTTGGGAAAGAGCCAGCTTCACCACTTATTGTTGGATGGAGTATAGTAGCTTAGTCAATAAATGAAGTTTACTTTAGTCTCTTAGTCCTTGGAAAGGGTCATGTAAGAAAAGGTGACCATAAATATTTCTCCAATGTTCAGAAAATACCTATTACCTAACCCCATTAGCCAGCACAAGTATCATCTGAATTATCTGTGTCTGATTGTTATTTACCGCTATAAGAAAAACTCAGACTATTCAATGACCTACAGGGGGAAAAGGAGAAAGAAAGGAAGAAAATCACACACCTCTAAAAGACAAAACAAGAAATAACACATTGTAGAAAGAGATGGGGGCAGGGAGAGATAACTCTGCTTTGTACTGACCTGAATGCAGAAGTAAGATAAATGCTGCAGTGCATGGGAAGAAAAATCTCTACCTGAGTAACCGAAGCAGCATCTCCTGCAACTTCTAGTACCTATGCACCTTCCCCACCATTATATAACCAAACCATGGCATTAATAGGCCACCATACTGTACATCAACAGCTGCTAGGCACATCTAAGCTGTGAGCAGTTGAGAACCACTTCCAAAGTGGATTCAGAGAAGCAAGGAGCAAGCCAAAATATGTTCATCGTTCATCCAGAGCACATGACAACTCCTTATGAATTAAGCTTCACTCATGTCATCAGAGTAATTTAAGCAGCAAAAGATAGGGTACTTGTAACTGTAACTAGGAAATTGCACACTGCTACAGAAACACAAATCAGTGCTAGTATGGTCTCTTCACACATGCAACTCATTGTCCAAACCATTTCAGTCTCATTCAAGACCCTGAATATTTCCATACATAAGAGTTGCGTAACTGTATACCACAAATGATCAAAGATAAAAACCAACATAAACAGTGACACCCGTTCATAAACAAGCCAATGTTTTTAAATGCTGCAGTCCTAAAGGATACCAAGGTTTCAGGAAGAAAAAAAAACTACAAAATACATACATACACACACACACAAAATTAGAAAGCCAGCAGACCAGCCATAATTAGGCACTGGCTTTGCTGACTACTGAACATAGAAATGTCTCTTTTATATATAAAGCCAAGAATCAACTCTTTGCAATTACATTTACAAAAACATTCAACCCTAGATGGGGAAGTTATAGTTTGGTTTTTGATTTTTTTAATCAATATTTTGGTATATCCAAGGGCTAGAAGATTCAAATATTTTTAAATCATTAAGACCATAAACCAGACAACCAATTAAGTTCACAGAGTCCATTCCCCAGAGCTCAGAGCAAAATAATCACAGAACAACACTGTGGGGAGTGGGGGCACAACACTGTTTGTAAATTTGGCTTAGCTAACAGTAAACAGGACTGGAAACACTAAAGGGTGAGGCATTGTACCAGTCTGCAGGCTCAGTTTATTTCCCCTAAGGGTCTGTGGGAATCATCTGGGAGTCTTGGACTTGGGTGTCTTGTTCAGCTCTGATCTGAAGACTTGACACTCTTTGGTAAAAACTGACAAAAAGGCTGAAGGGGGCCCTCCAAAGGAAGTGAAACTGACCAATCAATTGCCACAGCTACCCACCGTGCCACCTTGGTAAGAAGGGCCTCTTGTAGTCTTTGGCAGGGAGAGGGGCAGGAGGAGGAACTTCAGATTGCAAATGAGCAGGAGGGAAGATCTAGACAAGCCACTGGCTTCTGAAAACAAATGACTGCCATAAAAGCAAAACCCCAGGTAGGTCATGAAAACCAGAGGCTAGACTGAGGAGGTGAGAGGAATTGATGTGGCTTTGGTAGGAAGCAGCAGCAGCTATAAGGGTTCTTCATTTGTCAGGCTGAAGGAAAGCACAAACTGCAGTTTTAAATATAATGAATGACTACATTAAAAGTATTCATTCAAGTGAGATACCATGCAAAGAAAAATTCTGGAGTGAAAATGGGCTTTGTGGGTTCTATCAAAACTACAGGATGCCTCCTGATGTCTTAGATTCCAAAACCCACGAGAAGGCTATATCAAAATGCTACCCATATTTCCTCAAAAAGGGAATTTTATATGTATACATATATGGCTTCCTAATTGACCTTGGCCAATTTCACTACTATAGCTCCTCAAATCCCTTGGGAACCAAAGGGCCCAATGAGTGTAATCCTCTGGTGTCTTGGGTTCCTCAGTCGCAAGCTTTGCCCTCACCACTGAAAGCCCTGGGTTCCTATAAAACCCACAATTCCAGACCCTCAAACAACTAAAAATATCCAGCAACCCAGCTCTCCCAAATTGTTTAACCCTTGATTCTCTAGTGCCCCCATAAACCTGGACTCCTTCCTACTGACACACAAAACAATTTTTCTCCTTATTTCCCCATTTTCATTGCCTCCTCCAATAATCGAGTCTCTCCTTAGGCTTTCAGTTGCACTATCAGTCTTTGATAATCAAATGCGGATTCCTGTCATTATGTGCCAGGTCTCATACCTAGCAGTGCCTTGCACCCACTACACAACCCCAATCCATGCTCCAGCCGTCCCAGGGCCCCTCTGAAGCCCAGGTCTGCCAGTTTACCCTTGTATTCCCCCATCCTCCTGGTCCACATTGCATATGCCCCTGCCCTCATTCCCTTACGATTTCCTAATTGCTGGTTCCGGAGTCTTCTTGGCTTACAGTCTGCCGGCCCCCTGAGAGTTCCAAAACCCATCTTTCCAATCACCCTTCTACTTACCCTGCACGCAGCCCCGAGGACCCCCTTCCCGTGCCCAGTTGCTCGGCTCCGGGGTCCCGGGGCTCAGTGGCCCCCTCGCCCCTCGGTTGTGGAGTTTCCCTCTCCTGGGTCCGCCGGTGTTTCTACCTTCTCACTCCCCGCGCCCGACAGCCCCCAGCCCGTCTCTCTGACCCCCAACGCTCTCCCAAATGCCAACCCCACTCGTTGCCCCGACCCCTCAGTCCCGGGGGTCGCGGATCTTGCCTGGCCCCGCCACACTCCGCTGGTCCCGGGCTGCACAGACCCACAGCCGCCGGGTCCCACAGCGCCAGTACCTTGGCCTTGGTGACGAGGTGCGTGGCCCGCTTGACCACAGCGAAGTTGCCCTTGCCGATGGTGCGGTCGATCTCGTAGTAGCCGATGCGAGCCGGCATCGGCCCGCGGGAGGCCGGGGCTGCGGGACGCGGCGGGCCGGCCGCCGGGGGCACAGCAGCCGGGGCGGCCGGGGGCCCCGGCGCGGGCGGAGGCAGCAGGCGGCCCGCCGGCCCGGATCCCCCAGCTCCGGCCACCGCAGCCCCGCCAGCTCCGCTCGCCGCCGCTGCCGCCATCTTGTTGTGCAGTGAAACCTCCGGGGCCGCGGGGAGCCGGCTGGGGGGGAGGGGGCAAGGGGGGGCGGGAAAAGGAGAGGGGGCCTGATAGACGTCACTCCGGGAGGCGGAGCTCCCGCGCCGCCGGGCGCCCGGCGCCATGGCAACCCCTGGTCACGTGCTGACGCGCGTCACTGCCCGGAGCCATGGCAACCGTGACCTCACCGGCGAGCTCGACCTTCCCGCGTGGGCCCCGGTTCCTTAGGCGCTGGCTCCCGGGTGCCCCCCTCTGGGGAGCAGGCAGTGGGAACCTCAAGTGTGCCTGCAATTTCAAAGCCTCCGCTGCTTTTGCTGACTTGAGGAAGCATGATGCCCAACCCCAAACGTATCCCCCCCTTGACCCTGCAATCGCAGTGACCCCAAGTGTGATCTCTGCCCCAGTTCGACAACACCCAACCTCCCTTATAAGTATTTCCTCATCACCAAAAATACCAGCCTTGTCCCACTTTAGCCCTTGAGGCCACAGAGGCAGGAATAGCTACAGTATTTAAGCAACTGTAACCAAGTTAGTAGCAAGGCAAACGAATTGTTCAGTAAAATTCCTTCCTCTTACAAAATCCAGCTCACCCTGTACAATCAATCTAATTGTCGCCGAACAGAGGAGAATGGGGAAACGAGGATTTGCGTATTCCAGGGCGGAGAAACCAGCCCAAACACGCATTCCAGTCATTGGGTGGGTGAGGGCCAGAGAAGTACGTCATTTTCCTTCCTACCACCCCCGTCTCTGAACAGTTCTATAGCTAGATGTCTGAGTGTCTGCATACTATTTCTGTTGTTGGATAACTTGGGTGAAGCAGTGCCGCACATTGTCTGGTGAGCCATGTCGTATTTAAAGATGAAGAGTCAGACAAAATAAGTAAATAGTTAAACAAAAATTCTGCCCTTATTAGTGACTCTTCAAGAACATTAATAATTCCATCAATAAAACTCATACCCCTTTTTCTTCCCTCCTCTATTATCTGACAATTCCACACTCTTCCAGGATTCCCCCTATTCTTTCCCCCTCCACTGAGTAGATCAATTTAGCTGCCTTAGGTGAGGATAGGGGTTAGGAAATTAGGCTGTCAATGGGACATAGCCTTTGGCAAGCTAGAAGGGGAAGAGTAAGGCTATGTGTACCTCATTGTTAAAATGTATCTTTTCAGTCTAGTCCTGATCCATCCATACCTATGTCTCTCTCCATGGCAGAACTGTATGTCAGGTCCATGAACGTGCAGTATTTAAAAATACTCTGAGCACAGTAAAACGTGTTAGAAGCAAAACATATGTTTACTCTCTCTAACCAAAGGACATTTCCCAGTGCTCCAATTTCCCAGCTGACTATGAGTAATGATTGGGAGTAGGATGGGATAGACGGGTCATCCCACAATTGTCTTGAATCAGTTCCCTGGTGGCTGTTCCAAATTGCCAACACAATTAACGCAAATTGGCTCCTTTACAAGCAAATAAGGATGAGGATGATGTGGGCCTCCCTTCTTGCACTGGGTAAGCCCTTTCATCAATTGAGTTCACTCAATCCCAGATAAATGCTAGGGTGTGGCCAGCCTCTCTCACCACTTCATGGCCTTAACCTGCTTCTAACAGGGACTATAACTTTGGTCCTGTGTCCAAGAGGTCCAGTTTTACCATTGTATTTAGGGAAACCTAAACTGGCTGGTAAAGTGAAGAAAAAAATTCTTTCACACTGGAGCCTTCAAAAGCAGCACTGAAATCACTTTCACTAGTGACTATACGCTTACAGTGTCCTCCACTCACAGAGATAATTTGAACGTCAAGTACAACTTTTTCATTCTCTCTCAAGGGTATCAAAGACAACATTGGGGAAGACCTAGAAAATGGAGCATTGGTCTGATTTCCAGAGAGAATAGGCAAACACCTTTGTTCCCTGATAGTGACCAGAATGTACTCATATGCTGTGTGTCATGCCATTTATGTTCGCCACCCATATGGAGCAAGGTTGATAGGTAATATGTCTAATTGATACTTGGATAAAGACCTGCTGGAGATATCCCTGAACAATACCTTTTGTTGAGAAGAATATAAAAAAAAAATTGGAGAGGGGATTAATCAAAGAAAATCATTAGGGAAAAAGGAAAATTGTGCTGGGCATGGTAACGCATGCCTGTAATACCAGTGGCTCAGGAGGCTGAGGCAGGAGGACCAAGAGTTCAAAGCCAGCCTCAGCAAAAGTGAGGTGCTAAGCAACTTAGTGACATACTGTCTCTAAATAAAATACAAAATAGGGCTGGGGATGTGGCTCAGTGGTTGAGTGCCCCTAGGTTCAAAACCCAGTACAAAAAGAAAAAAGAAAGCCGGGCGCAGTGGCGCAAGCCTGTAATCCTAGCACTTAAGGAGGCTGAGACAGGAGAATCGTGAGTTCAAAGCCAGCCTCAGCAACAGCGAGGTGCTAAGCAACTCAGTGAGACCCTGTCTCTACATAAAACACATAAAAAAAGGGCTGGGGATGTGGCTCAGTGGTCGAGTGCCCCTGAATTCAATCTCCAGTACCAAAAAAAAAAAAGAAAGAAAGAAAAAGGAAAATTGGTTGGCTGTATACATTTAATAAAGATACATTAAGTACCAACCTCTGAGTTATATTTTGGTAGGATCTCACAGTAAATAATAATTTGGGGGCTGGGGGTGTAGCTGTGGAAGAGCATACATATACTTAGCATGTTCAAGGGCCCAGGGTTCAATCCCTAGTACTGCACAAGTATAATAATAACAATTTGCCAGACATTATACAAAACAGTTTACATATGTAAACTCATTTAAGCCTCACCACAACTCCATGGAGATGCATGATATTTATGCTTCCTATTTTTCAGATAAGAAAAATAAGGCACAGAGGGATTAAGGGAATTGTCAAGGTTATAGAGCTAGAAAGTGGTAGAACTGAGATTCAAACCCAGGTAGCCTACCTCTGGAACCTGAGATCTTTTCTTGGTGTATTCTAATCCCTGTCAAGGTAGGAGCCAGTAGGAAAAGTGGTTTCTCCAAAAGTCAGGGTGACTGAGCTCAGTTTAGACCTAGTACTATAGTTTGTAACAGGAATGTTTCCTAAAGGCCCTTGTATTAAAGACTTGGTCCCCAAATTGGTATCACTGGGAGGTAGTAGAAAGAGCTTAATGGGAGATCTTTAGATATTGAGAGCCTCTCTTCCAAGGGGCTTATGGCACCTGGGAGTCCTCTATCTCTCTTTTGCTTCCTAGCCATAAAGTTGTTGCCAAAAGCTCTGTCCTTGTCCCTGATGCCAATCCAATAATGAGGACACAATTTTGAGAAAAAGGAAAAAGAAGTTTTATTGCTTTGATAGCAAAGGAGAAACATAGGGAACTCCTGTCCCAAAGACTGTGATTCGGCCTATCATCAGGAACAGGGGAGGTTTTATAGATGAGATTCAAAGGCTAGATTCCACATGTTCTCTGTTTTCTTGTACCATCCCCAAAGTGTGGATTATTTCATTCCTATGATGGGCGTATACTCAAGGAGGGATAAATCTGTCTAAAATGGGGAAGAAAGGTAATCTGTTTCCCCTGAGATAAGGGGGAAGAGATTAGGGAGGAGCAGGGAGAAAGGAATAGAAAGAAACATGTCTTTTTTTTTTTTGGTACTGGAGATTGAACTCACGGGCACTCGACCACTGAGCCACATCCCCAGCCCTATTTTGTGTTTTATGTAGAGACAGGGTCTCACTGAGTTGCTTAGCACCTCGCCATTGCTGAGGTTGGCTTTAAACTCGGGATTCTCCTGTCTCAGCCTCCCTAAATGCTGGGATTACAGGCTTGCGCCATGGCCCCTGGCTGAAACATCTATTTTAAAAATAAATTGCAAGCCAGGCACAATGGCGCATGCCTGTAATCCCAGCACTTAGGGAGGCTGAGACAGGGGAATCGCGAGTTCAAAGCCAGCCTCAGCAATGGCGAGGTGCTAAGCAACTCAGTGAGACCCTGTCTCTACATAAAACACACAATAAAATAGGGCTGGAGATGTGGTTCAGTAATCGAGTGCCCCTGAGTTCAATCCCTGGTGCCAAAAATAATAATAATAGTAATAAGTTGCAGTGGCAGAGCAGCAAGGGCTATATTCAAAGCATAAAGTGGACTACGTTATGCTTTGCTACACCATGTACCCCCACCATAATGTGCTGCCTCTCACCACAGGCCTGAAAGTAATAAGGCTAATGGATCATGGACTGGGACCTCCAAAATTGAGAGTCAAGATACACCTTTTCTCTTTATAAATTTATTGTCTCAGATATATGTTATAGTGATGGAAAGCTGAATAACATATCCAGAGAATAGGATTATGAGATTTCCTCAAAGCAGGACAATGCCGGCAATAGAAACGTATGAATACAAAGAACAGACTACAAAACTGAATGAAGTACTTGTGATGGCTTCACAGGTAAATGGCATTCCAAAGAAACTCACTGCTTATTGTGTAAGAGCATTGTTGCCCTCATTTGAACAAGCCAGTAGGTGTGTTCCTGACCTGCTGCAGACTCAGGTGGCTTGAGGGCTGCATTCATAGAGATTCTGCAGCCCAGGGCACAGGCAGAGAGCTGGCCACCACCCACCTCCAAATCTGCCACCATAATCAACTCACTGTTTTCTGCAAAAGCAAAATATTGATTCAAAGATACAAAGGAGGAAGACCATCACCAAGGTCACTGCACCAGAGGTGAGGTATTGGGAACCTGCAGGAACGATACAAGAATATAGGGTAGAGGGGCTGGGATTGTGGCTCGATGGTAGAGCACTTGCCTTGAATGCGTGAGGCACTGAGTTCGATCCTCAGCACCACATAAAAATAAAATAAAGATATTATGTCCATCTACAACTAAAAGAAATATTTTTAAAAAAAGAATATAGGGTAGAAATTGTAATACCTCAGATTGGCACTGCTAGAGAGGAAGACACATGGACAACATGAAAAAACAAGGGAAGAAAATGCCCCAATCAAACCAAGATGCTACAATAATAGAACCCATTGACAGCACAGTAGATGAAATGTCAGAGGAATTCAGAACGTACATAATTAAAATGATCTGTGAAGCTCAGAATACTATAAGAGAGCAATTACAGGCAACAGTTGAACAATCCAACAAAGAGATTAGAGAGCAAATACAGGGAGCAAAAGGTTACTTCAAGAAAGAGGGAGAAGGGCTGGGGTTGTGGCTCAGGGGCAGAGCACTTGCCTACCACGTGTGAGGCACTGGGTTCGATCCTCAGCACCATGTAAATATAAATAAAATAAAGGCATGCTGTCCATCTACAACTACAAAAAAAAAATTTTTTTTTAAAAAGAGAAAGAAAGAAAGAGGGAGAGACTCTGAAAAAAAAAAAAAACCAAGCAGAAATCTTTGAAATGAAGGAAACAAACCAAATAAAAAATTCAACAGAAACAATCACCAACTAACTAGATAGCTTGGAAGACAGAACCTCAGACAATAAAGACAAAATATATAATCTTGAAAATAAAGTTGATCACACAATGAAGATGGGAAGAAATGATGAACAGAACATTCAAGAATTATGGGGGAGCTGGGGTTGTGGCTCAGCGGTTGAGCGCTTGCCTCGCATGCGTGGGGCACTGGGTTCAATCCTCAGCACCACATAAAATAAATAAAGATATTGTGTTCATCTACAAATAAAAACAAAATATTTAAAAAAACAAAAGAATTATGGGATAACATGAAAAGACCAAATCTAAGAATTATTGGGATAGAGAAAGGCACAGAGATACAAACCAAAGGAATGCACAATATCTTCAATGAAATAATATCAAAAAACTTCCCAAACATGAAGAATGAATTGTAAAATCAAATACAAGAGGCTTACAGGACACCAAATGTAAAAACTACAACAGATCCACACCAAGGCACATTATAATGAAAATGCCTAACATACACAATAAGGATAGAATTTTAAAAGCTGCAAGAGAGAAGATTCAGATTACATACAGGGGGAAACCAATTCAGATTTCAACAGATTTCTCAATCCACACTCAGGACATCCTGGAACAACATATACCAAGCTCTGAAAGAAAATGAGTACCAACCAAGAATTCTATATCCAATAAAATTAAGCTTCAGATTTGATGATGAAATAAAAACCTTCCATGATAAACAAAAGTTAAAAGAATTTACAATGAGAAAGCCTGCACTAGAGAACATTCTTGAAAAATATTCCATGAGGAGGAAATGAAAAACAACAGTGAAAATCAGCAAAGGAAGGAACTACACTAAAGGAAAAGCCAATCAAATGAGAAACCAAATCAAGTTAAAAACCAAAAATAAACCAAAATGAACAGTAATACAAACCATATTTCAATAATAAACCTGAATGTTAATGGCCTAAACTCATCAATTAAAAGACATAGAGTGGCCGGGCGCAGTGGCGCACGCTTGTAATCCCAGCACTTTGAGAGGCTGAGAAAGGAGAATCGCAAGTTCAAAGCCAGCCTCAGCAATGTCGAGGTGCTAAGCAATTCAGTGAGACCCTGTCTCTAAATAGAACACAAAATAGGGCTGGGGCTGGGGATGTGGCTCAGTGGTCGAGTACCCCTGAGTTCAATCCCCGGTACCAAAAAAAAAAAAAAAAAAGACATTGTCAGATTGGATTTTTAAAAAAGACCTAACAATATGCTGCCTTCAAGAGAATCATCTCATAGACAAAGACATCCATGGTTTGGGGATATGGATCAGTGGTAGAGTGCTCACGCACGAGGCACTGGGTTCGATTCTCAGCACCACATAAAAATAAAATAAAAATATTCTGTTTACCTACAACTAAAAAATAAGTATTAAAAAAAAAAAGATATCCACAGACTGAAGGTGAAAGGATGGGAAAAAACATACCACTCAAATGCATCACATAAACAAGCAGGGGATTCCATCCACATATTAGATAAAGTGGGCTTCAAACCAAAGATAGTCAGAAGAGATAAAGAAGGTCATTTCAGGGGCTGGGGTTGTGGCTCAGTGGCATAGCTCTTGCCTCACATGTGTGAGGCTCTGGGTTCGATTCTCAGCACCCCATATAAATAATTGAATAAAACAAAGATCCATCAACAATAATATGGGGCTGGGATTGTGGCTCAGTGGTAGAGTGCTTGCCTCGCATGCGTGAGGCCCTGGGTTCGATCCTCAGCACCACATACAAAGCAATAAAATAAAGACATTGTGTCCATCCACAACTAAAAAAAAATTAAAAAAAAAAAAATAATAAAAAATTTTTTTTAAAAAGAAGGTCATTTCATACTGCTTAAGGGAACCATACATCAACAAGACATAACAATCATAAATATCTATGCCCCAAACAATAAGGCATCTATGTATATCAAACAAACCCTTCTCAATTTCGAGAATTAAATAGACCACAACACAATAATACTGGGCGACTTTAACACACCTCTCTCACCAAGAGACAGATCTTCCAAACAAAAACTAAACAAAGAAACCATAGAATTCAATAATCCAATCAATAATTTAGAATTAACAGACATATACAGAATATTTCATCCATCAACAAGTAAAGACACTTTTTTCTCAGTAGCATACAGATCCTTCTCTAAAATAGACCATCTGTTATGCCACAAAGCAAGTCTTAGCAAATACAAAAAAAAAAAAAAAAATAGAGATACTACTATGCATTTTATCAGACCATAATGGAATGAAATTAGAAATCAACAATAAAATAAAAAATAGAAGCTGCTCCATCACCTGGAGACTAAATAATACACTATTGAATGATGCTTGGATAACAGAAGACATCAGGGAGGAGATAAAAACAAAATTCTTAGAGGAAAATGAGAACTCTGATACAACATATCAAAATCACTGGGACAGCTGGGCGCAGTGGCTCAAGCCTGTAATCCCAGCACTTAGGGAGGCTGAGACAGGAGAATCGCGAGTTCAAAGCCAGCCTCAGAAAGAGTGAGGCGCTACGCAACTCAGTGAGACCCTGTCTCTACATAAAACACAAAATAGGGCTGGGGATGTGGTTCAGTGGTCGAGTACCCCTGAATTCAATCCCCAGTACCAAAAAAAAAAAATCACTGGGACACTATGAAGACTGTGTTAAGAGGAAAGGTCATTGCATTGAGCTCTTTCATTAAAAGAAGAAAAAGTCAACAAATAAATGACCTGACATTATCTCTCAAAGCTCTAGATAAAGAAGAACAAATCAACGCCAAAAGAAGTAGAAGACAGGAAATAATTAAAATCAGGGCTGAAATCAATGAAATTGAAACAAAGAAAATTCAAAAATTGACAAAAAAGCTGGTTCTTTGAAAAAATGAATACAATTGATTTTTTAAAAAAAGATACAAAGGAGACTTTTTCCAATGTAATGTCATTGTATCTTGTTTCCAAGATTTGAAAAGAACAAACCAAGACATCCTTGATGGAGATGAAAAGACATTAGCAACTTCTAAAGGTGCTACAAAACCTGAGGACTTAGAGGCTGACTTTAGAGCTGCACGGTGGCGAAAGCCTGTAATCCCAGCACTTGGGGAGGCTGAGACAGGGGAATCGCGAGTTCAAAGCCAGCCTCAGGAATGGCGAGGCACTAAGCAACTCAGTGAGACCCTGTCCCTACATAAAACACAAAATAGAGCTGGGGGTGTGGCTCAATGGTCGAGTGCCCCTGAGTTCAAAAAAAAAAAAAAAAAGAGAGAGACTGACTTTAGAGTGGTATAAACAGTGGGATGCAACACATTAACTCTTGATGAATTTAAAGGCCCACTTAGCCTGTGTACAGGGTAGTTTATGAGCTACCGGAAAGAAAATGGTAGCCTCACAATATTCCTCCATGGCCTCTCAGAGCCAGGAGGACCTTATAGACAATTCAGCCCTTTACTTCACATTGGCCCAATTCATTATTCCTCTGAAAGGGCTGACATCATACAGTCAGTTGATACAGAAGCATTATTCTGGAATTCTGTTTGCTAAAAAACAATATCAGAGAATATTTACATGCCACTAGTTTCCCAAACATGAAAATTATTGATTATAAATTCTGCTGTCACATAAGAATCAGGTCATGTCGGGCACACATTGTCTGAACACGCCAAAAGCCCTGGTTCTCTAAGAGAGCTGAATGTGTGCCTTTTCTCTGTCAGGGCCATACTTTACATCACCACCTTAGCTGTATGGCTTTTACCTCTAAATTCTCTATCCCAGATCAACCTAGTCATGTTCAAATGTTTCCTCTGGGTATCTAGAAGCAGGTCTAAGCAGCCAAAGTTATTACCTAGTCTCCTGATATAAAATATCATGGGGAGGAGGCTTAAGGGTAGCCTTAAATAAGCTTTCAGTCAAGAATTTTCTCTTCTAGCTGTGCGCGGTGGTGCAAGCCTGTAATCCCAGCACTTAGGGAGGCTGAGACAGGAGAATCACAAGTTCAAAGCCAGCCTCAGCAACGGCGAGGCACTAAGCAACTCAGTGAGACCCTGTCTCTACATAAAACACAAAATAGGGCTGGGGATGTGGCTCAGTGGTTGAGTGCCCCTGAGTTCAATCTCTAGTACCAAAAAAAAAAAAAAAAAAAAAGAATTTTCTCTTCATTTTGTCCACATTTTTCTTTTCAATCTAACCATTCCGTCTACAACACAGAACATAAAAATTACCCTTACTTTTTGTATATACTCTATAATGTGGCTTAAGTATTTTTAGACTATGATTAAATATCCTTTCAAAAATCCCCTAGTTTTTTTTCCAGTACTAGAGATTGAATCCAGAGCCTCAGGCATGTTAGGCAAGTGCTCTACAACTGAGCTACATCCCCAGCCCTTTTTATTTATTATTTTGGCATAGGGTTTTACTAAGTTGCCCAGGCTGGCCTAAACTTGCCATCTTCCTGCCTTAGCCTCTGGAGTAGCTGAGATTACAGGAGTATACCACCACACCCAATCTTAGATATCTTTAAGGATGATTTTTTTTTTAAATCTGAATTATTTTTCTGTTTGAGACAGGATCCTATTATGTTTCCCAGGCTGGCCCAGAACTCCTAAGCTCAGGGGATCCTCCTTCCCTCAACTTCCATAGTAGCTGGGACTACAATGAAGCCGATGTAACTTGGGTTCTTTTTGGTTTTTGTTTTTCATGTGGCTGTATTAACATTCAGGATCAATATCTTTCCCAGATAAATATACCTTTAGGTTTGTTTGGGGTTTTTTTTTTTTTTTTGGTACCAGGGATTGAACTCAGGGGCACTCAACGACTGAGCCACATCCCCAGCCCTATTTTGTGTTTTATGTAGAGACAGGGTCTCACTGAGTTGCTTAACGCCTCGCCAGTGCTGAGGCTGGCTTTGAACTCGCGATTCTTCTGTCTCAGCCTCCCAAAGTGCTAGGATTACAGGTGTGAGCCACCGTGCCTGGCTTGTTTTTGTTTTTTACAGTGTTGGGGATTGAGTCCAGGGCTTTGTACACGTAAGGCAAATGCTCTACTGCTAATCTACATCACCCTAGTCACCAACTTTGTTTTTTTAATAAGGAAAATCAATGTGACAATACATTTATTAGAGGGGGAAAATTAATCCAGGGTAACTTCTTTTATGGAAGTATATGCTCCTTATGATGTGGTATCCATAGTTATTTGATCAGCTGCCAAATATTTATACTAATGAAATTTTATCTTGTAGTTTGCCTCTTTCTCCCAAATGAAAAGTGTGGTACTCATATTAATTAAAGCTGGACTCAGTGGCACACACCTGTAATCCCAGTGATTCGGCATGTTAAGACAGGAGGAACTTAAGTTCAAGGCCAACCTCAGCAACTTGGCAATACCCTGTCTCAAAGTAAAATATAAAAAAAGGTCTGGGGATGTGGTAAAGTACCCTTGGGTTCAATCCCCAGTACCACAATTCCCAGCACCCCAAAAAGAAAGAAAGAAAGAAAGAACAATAAACATTAATTAAGATTTAGATCTTTCTTTCCTTTGAATATAGAAGTATATCCAAGATTCTAGGAAGTCAGAACATTTCATAGAAAATAAATGCATTCTTCTGAGTCTACCCAGGGTGGAGTCTTCCTTTGTCTCCTTGGTTCTCCACCTACAGAACTGCATCTTTCCTGTTTTCCTGTTATCTTCACCTGTCTCTTGACCTAAGAGCTTCCTCTTCTACAGCACCTGTCTAGGGAATTGCCTCTCAGTTCTCAGAGTTCACTTTCAAGTACCCTTGCATGTTTACAAAGACAGGACAGGTACTCTGCTTTTACTGAAGAGTAAAAGGGGCTTTTGTGCCTGATAGGGTGGCACATGCCTGTAATTCCAGCTACTGGAGAGGTTGAGTCAAGAGGATCACAGGTTGAAGGCCAGCCTTAGCTATTTAGTGAGTTTAGCAACTTAGTGAGACTCCGTCTCAAAATAAAAAGCTGAGAATATGACTCAGTGGTGGAGTGCCCCTGGGTGAAATTCCTAGTACTACTACTACTAATAATAATAATAATACCGCTGGGTATGTAGCTCAGTGGTAGAGGACTTGTCTAGCATGTGCAAGGGCCTGGGTTCAAGCCCCAGTACCAAGAAAACAAACAACAACAACAAAAATTGGCTTTTTCAGCTGGGCACTGTGGCTCATACTTGTTACTCTAGAGGCTGAAGAAAGAGGATCACAAGTTTGGCAGAAATTTAGTGAGATTCTGTCTCAAAATAAAATACCAGAAAAAGGGCTTAGGGTGTAGTTCAGAGGTAGGTTTCTTGCTTGGCATGCATAAGGTTCAATTGCTAGTACTGTGAGGAAAAAAAAAATAAGAATGACTTTTGCTCATATTTTCTATCAACCTTTCTAGCTGTTAGCTAAGAACAATTTACACTATTGGGTTTGGTTTCTGTAGATAGATAACCTACCTTTGTTTGCTTCATTCCACTCCAATTTTCCCCAAACTAGAGAATCCATCTTCTACCTCTTTAAGCCAAAAGGAACCCTCTCCCTTGTCTGCAGAGACACCTGCTGGTTAAAGCCTTTCAGTACCTGATGCCTAACTACTCCCTTTTCTGTTCTACTGAAACCTTCTAGTTCTTTCTGTGTAAACTGCAGGCTATTGAAAACCACAAGCCCACATCAGGAGCCAGAAAGCTTGACTCCAAATGGAAGCTGGCTCCAGGAAGCTGGATTTCTGTATGGCTGAGTAGAAAGTACAGCGAGGTGAGTTTACAGTCAGGCTTTAGGCTTAGGTAGTAGTCTCTGCTGTGGTTTTGTAAAGGATGTTAACCTTTATCCCCCAAATTCCCATGGCATTTAACTTTTTTTTAAGGATAAAATTATTTCTGTTTATCTTTATTTTAAAGATTTTATTTTAGGGCTGGGATTGTAGCTCAGCGGTAGAGCGCTTGTCTTGCATGCGTGAAGCCCTGGGTTCGATCCTCAGCACCGCGTACAAAGCAATAAAATGAAAACATTGTGTCCATCTACAACTAAAAAAAAATATTTAAAAAAAAAAAAAAAGATTTTATTTTAAAGATACGTTCAAAGCCAGGCATGGTGGAGCACACCTATAGTCCCAGCTATTCAGGAGGCTAAGACTGGAGGATCTTTTGAGACCAAAAGTTCGAGGTCAGACTGGGCAACAAAATGAGACCCCATCTCTAAATAAATAAGTAAATAAATAGTCTCATTCATTTGCCACATTTAAGTATCAGTGTGACATAATAAATAGAGGGCAAAGGTTTAAAAAATAGATGTGGGCTTTTTTACTTAGGAGATCATTTCTAGCCTCAGTTGCCTTCTCTGGAATATCACTCCTGCCTCATGAGGTTGTTAGAATTAAATGCACCTGGGTAAGAGTCTGGTACATAGTGTGTACTTACGTATGAATTTCCTCCCAATAAATGCCAAAATCAAGTAGACAATAACATGCTGGCTTCCAAAATCACTTTCAAAAATTTAGGAATGATTGAGAATGGAATTAGGGCTGTAAAAATGGATTAACTTCCTAGTCAAAGAGAATAAGTGATAGTTTTAAATCTTTTGGCTTGGTTCCTGAACATGCACCTTTAAATCTTTGGAAGGCAGACACATTTATGTTGTGATGGAATGCTGTATGTGCAATGAGAGCATTCTTACTCTAAAACTTCACAAACTAGTTATTATTCCCACTTTATAGAGGGTCAAGTAACATGGCCTATCTAATAATTGGCTCACTTTACTAGTAAGGGGTAAATCTTTTTCTTTTCTTTTTTTTTGGTACTGGGCATTGAACTCAGGGGTACTCGACCACTGAGCCACATCCCCAGCCCTATTTTGTGTTTTATGTAGAGACAGGGTCTCACTGAGTTGCTTAGCACCTCGCTGTTGCTGAGGCTGGCTTTGAACTCGCAATTCTCCTGTCTCAGCCTCCCAAAGTGCTGGGATTACAGGCATGCGCCACCATGCCTGACTAGCAAGGGGTAAATCTGAGAAGAAATTCTAAGACAGTTGATCTCCAAAGTCAATTGACTTAAACTTTTGTGTTTTGGCCATGCTGGGATCAAACCCAGGGGCCTTCTGCATGTTGGGCAAGTGCTCTACAAATGAGCTACACCTCACCTCTGTCTTTCCACACTTTAAAGTATGAATATCAGTGTCTGTAGTCTGTTAAAAAATGAAAATGATAAAAGTGCTTATTTTCTACAACTTATTCAAAGTACTTATGTATATAAAAAAAATCAAACTGTTTATTGTCACCATTTAACAGTCTGCTTAAGAAATTGTGCATCACAAAACTTTCTGCAGAATGCAAGACCTCTATAAAAAGTCTATAGAAGGGCTGAGGATGTGGCTCAGAGGTACAGTGCTTGCCTAGCACATGTGAGGCACTGGATTCAATTTTCAGCACAGCATAAAAATAAATAAATAAAATAAAGGCATTGTGTCCATATATAACTAAAAAGATTTTTCTAAAATAAATCCATAGAAGCTCTATGGCACAGAAGAATTTAATACTGGTGGCGTTTTTTCCTTCTAAACTTCATTGAAAGTCATATGTGTAAAAAAAATAACTATATGTATACTAATGTCTTAATTTTATGAAATCTACTTTTTTAAATATTTTTTTTAGTTATGCATGGACACAGTGTCTTTACTTATTTATTTTTTTATGCGGTGCTGAGAATCGAACCCAGTGCCTCACACATGCGAGGCACGCACTCTGCCACTGAGCCACAACCTCAGCCCCTGAAATCTACTTTTTAAGAAACTAACTACCCATATATGGTTTTTAACTCTTCTTCAAAAAAATGAAATGTTCTAATTTCTTTTTATTCCTTAAGCTTATACTGTTGAGTTAAATTTTGTGGAGTTGTTATTGTTTTTGTTTTGTATTTGTAGTACTAGAAATAGAACACGGGGTCTGGCACATGATGAGGTAGAGCACTACCACTGAACTACATCTCCAGCCCAGTTGAGTGAAATTTTAAGTTAAAAATAGCACATACTAGGCACAGTGGTGCATACCTGTGGTACACACCTATAATCCCACCAACTTGGGAGGCTGAGGCAGGAGGATCACAAGTTCGAGGCCAGCCTCAGCAAATTAGTAAGGCCCTCAGCAACTTATTGAGACCCTGTCTCAACATAAAAAATAAAAAAGTCTGGGATGTGGCTCAGTGGTTAAGCACCCTGGGCTCAATCCTCAGCACCAAAAAAATTAAAATTTGTTTAAAAAATAGGGGCACAGCATAATGAGGTAGGGTGAAAGCACTTGAGCCACATAGGGAAGTCACCTCAGGGTTCTGAGAGGCCTCACTCAACCCTTAATCCTTGAGAGAGTGGAGCCACACTCAAACAGACCTGGATCTAGAAACCAAAGTAGTACCAAATACTCTACCTTTATTTATTTTTTTTATTTTTTATTTTTTGGTACCAGGGATTGAACTCAGGGACACTCGACCACTGAGCCACATCCCCAGCCCTATTTTGTGTTTTATGTAGAGACAGGGTCTCACTGAGTTGCTTAGCGCCTCGCTGTTGCTGAGGCTGGCTTTGAACTTGCGATTCTCCTGTCTCAGCCTCCCAAAGTGCTGGGATTACAAGTGTGAGCCACCGCACCTGGCTCTCTACCTTTATTTATTTATTTATTTTTAATATTTTTTAGTCGTAGGTGGACACAATATCTTTATTGATTTATTTTTATGTGGTGCTGAGGATCGAACCCAGTGCCTCACGCATGCGAGGCAAGCGCTGTACCACTGAGCCACAATCCCAGCCCCAGCTCTCTACCTTTAAATTTTATACCAACTTGAGTAACAGCTTCGATTTTTCTAAGATATTTTCGCCAACTTGCAAGCACCTAGTATTTGTGGATTTATTGTTTGGTAAAATTAAACTCTCAGAGCAGCATACTCACACTCCTTTACAGCCTGACCCCAATCTACTTTTCAGCTTCCTATGTTGCATTTACTTTCCAACTCTACTGTTCCCACTCCAACTTTAGTAGAAGTGAGTCATTTTGACTTTTGAAAATGGACACATGATATTTGTACATACTTATGGGCTCTGAAGAAGTTGAAGGAAAAGTTAAGTTTCTGCTAGGCAATCAAGCACCATCCAAGAATAGCACACATACCACATCTTTGGGCTGTGGCTCCTTCAAGGAAGCAAAATGCAGGAGAAAGGATAGTTGGGAAAGATCCAATTTCTACTCAGACGCAAAGAAAAGAAAGATGGAGCCAGGCGCGGTGGCACAAGCCTGTAATCCCAGCACCTAGGGAGGCTGAGACAGGAGAATCACGAGTTCAAAGCCAGCCTCAGCAATGGCGATGCACTAAGCAACTCAGTGAGACCCTGTCTCTACATAAAACATAAAATAGGGCTGGGGACGTGGCTCAGTGGTTGAGTGCCCCTGAGTTCAATCTCTAGTACCAAAAAGAAAAAAAGAAAAAGAAAAAAAAGATGGGAGACTTCTTCCAACTACTGTTAAAACATTCCCCCAGAGGCTGGGGTTGTAGCTCAGTGGTAGAGCACTTGCCTCGCACATGGGAGGTACTGGGTTCAATCCTCAGCACCACATAAAACTAAATACATTAAAAAAAAAAAAAAGGTATTGTGTCTATCTACAACTAAAACACAAAAAACAAAAAACAAAACAAAACAAAGGCTGCTAAAAGCCAAAATTCATTTCTCTCCCCCAAAGAGATAGCTGAATCTCTTTCTGTCCCTAGGACATAGAAAACCTTAGGAATTCACTAGAAAGTAATTTGATTTGGTTGTTTTGTTTTTGTGGTGCCGGAGATTGAACCCAGGGCCTTGTGCATGCAAGGCAAGCACTCTGCCAACTGAGCTATATCCCCAGCCCTAGAAAGTAATTTGAATGAATTAGTGAGGTTGCAAGCTATAAGATCCATATATAAAACTGAACTAGTTTCTATACATTAGCAACAAAGTTTCTGAAAATTAAAGTAAGAAATCAGTTCCCAGTTGGGCACTGTGGTGCATGGCTTGGGAGGCTGAAGCAGGAGGATTGTGAGTTCAAAGCCAGCCTCAGCAACTTAGCAAGGCACTTAAACTCAGCAAGATCCTGGCTCAGGGCTGGGATTGTAGCTCAGCGGTAGAGCGCTTTCCTCGCATGCGTGAGGCCCTGGGTTCGATCCTCAGCACCACATACAAAGCAATAAAGACATTGTGTCCATCAACAACTAAAAAAAATATAAAAAAAAAAAAAAAAAGATCCTGGCTCAGTGGTTAAACCCCCCTGAATTCAAGTCCCAATATCAAAAAGAAAAGAAATCAATTCTCTTCCTTTGTTTTTGTTTTTTGAGATAGAGTCTCCTTATGTTGACCAGGCTGTCCTGAACTCCTGAGCTCCAGAGACTGATCCTCTCACTTGAGCCTTCTGGGGCAACAGGAATGTGCCACTGCACTCGGCTTAACAATTCCATTTACAATAATATCTAAATGAATAAAATACTCAGATACACATTTAATAAGAGAAAGATTAAGACTTGTACACTGAATACAACAAAACATTGTTAAAATAAATTAAGGAAGATCACGGATTAAAAGACATAGCATTGATAAGATGGCAGTGCTTCTCAAAATGATCTACAAATTCAATCCTGATCATATAAAGTTCTAGTTGGCTTTATTTACTATTTGCAGGAATTGGCAAGTTGAGCCTGAAATTCATATGAAAATATGAGGCACCCAGAATAGCTAAAACAATCTTTTAATAAAAGGAGCAAAATTGGAGGACTTACACTTACCAATTTCAAAACTTACTACAAAACTACAATAAGCAAGACAGTGTGGTGGGTTGAGGTTGTGGCTCAGTGGCAGAGCGCTTGCCTTGCACGTGTGACGCACTGGATTCGATCCTCAGCACCACATAAAAATAAATAAACAAAATAAAGACATTGTGTCCATGTATAACTAAAATAATAATAAAAAAAGACAGTGTGGTACCATATAAAATAATAAAGATTAATAGAACAGAAATTAGAGTCCAGAAATAAATCCTTACACTTATTGTCAATTGATTTTTGACAAAGAGGCCAAAATAATTCAATGAATAAACAATAGTCTTTTCATTAATTAGAACAAATTAAAAAATAAAAAACGAATAGTCTTTTCAACAAATGGTGCTGGGACAACTGACATCCCCATTCAAAAGAATAAAATTAGACTTCTACCTAATGTTTCCCAAACATTAACTCAAATGAATTGTAGATCTAAATGCAAAGCTAAAACTGTAAACTTTTAGAGGAAAATATAGGAGCCAGGTGTGGTGATGCAAGCCTATAACCCCAGCAGCTTGGGAGGCTGAGTCAGGAGGATTGTGAGTTCAAAGCCAGCCTCAGCAACTTAGTGAGGCCCTAAGCAACTCAGTGAGATTCTGTCTCTAAATAATATATATATGGGCTGGCAATGTGGCTCAGTGGTTAATGAGCCCCCGGTACCAAAAGAAAAAGAAGAAAAAAAAGCAAATATATAGAAGTAAATCTTTGACATTCTTTTGGGCAATGGTTTCTTAGCTATGACACCAAATGTATAACAGACAAAATAAATAATGGATACATTGTAGGCCAACTTACCAATATAAAAATAGAAATAACAATACTATTGTTGTTGTTGTTATCAGTATTATTTTAGAGACAAGGTTTCAGTTTGTTTCCATGCTAGTCTGGAACTTCTGGGCTTAAGCAATCCCCCTGTCTCAGACTCATTAATAAATGGGACTACAGGTGTGAGCCATTGCACCATGCTGGGCTAATATTTCTCTCTCTCTCTCTCTCTCTCTCTTTCTTTTTGGTGGCACTGAGGATTGAACCCACAGATGCTCTACCACTGGACTAAACCCCTAGTTCTTTTTATTTAGTTTTTTGAAACATGAGACAGGGCCTCACTAAATTGCCAAGGTTTACCGTGAATTTGGGGTCCTCCTGCATCAGCCTTCTGAGTCAGTGGGATTGTATCACTATACCCAGTGCTCAACTTTTTTTTTTTTTTTGAGAGAGAGTGGGCTCTCACAATGTTGTACAAGCTGTCCCCCAGCTCCTGGACTCATGTAATACTACTGCTTTAACCTACCATGTAGCTAGGACTACTACATGCAGCTAAGAGAAACACCCCACAAAAGGGTATTGAACACATTAAACAAGAGAAAGGTAAGACTTGTACACGGAATACAACAAAACAGTGGGGGTTCTGTCACTGAGATACATCCCCAGTCCTTTTTATTTAATTTTGAGACAGATCTCAATAAGTTACCCAGGCTAGCCTCCAACTTTCAATCCTCCCACCTCAGACTCCTGAGTCCCTGGGATTATATGTGTGCCCACATGCACAGCTTAATAAAATTAGCAGTAATAATAACTAATAAAAGTTTTGTGCCACAATGATAGCATCAAGAAAGTAAGAACACAATCTACAGAATGGAAGAAAATATTTGCAAATCATACATCTGACTTTTATCCAGACTATATTAAAAATCTAAAACCTAATAATAAAAAGATAAATAATCCAATTTAAAACTGGACAAGGGCCGGGGTTGGGCTCAGTGGTAGAGTGCTTGCCTCGCATGTGTGAGGCACTGGGTTTGATCCTCAGCACCACATTAAAAGAATAAATAAATCAAGGTATTGTGTCCATCTACAACTAAAAAACAAAACAAACAAACAAGCCGGGCATGGTGCCGCAAGCCTGTAGTCCCAGCACTTAGGGAGGCTGAGACAGGAGAATCGCAAGTTCAAAGCCAGCCTCAGCAATGGCGAGGCGTTAAGCAACTCAGTGAGACCCTGTCTCTACATAAAACACAAAATAGGGCTGGGGATGTGGCTCAGTGGTTGAGTGCCCCTGAGTTCAATCCCCAGTACCAAAAAACAAACAAACAAACAAAAACTAGACAAGGCTGGGTGTGATGGTGTATGCCTGTAATCCCAAAAATTTGGGAGGCTGATGCAGAGGATCGCAAGTTCAGGGCCAGCCAGGACAATTTAGTGAGACCCAAAATAAAAAATAAAAAAGTCTATGAGCCGGGCGCAGTGGCTCAAGCCTGTAATCCCAGCACTTAGGGAGGCTGAGATAGGAGAATCGCGAGTTCAAAGCCAGCCTCAGCAATGGCAAGGCGCTAAGCAACTCAGTGAGACTCTATCTCTACATAAAACACAAAATAGGGCTGGGGATGTGGCTCAGTGGTCGAGTTCCCCTGAGTTCAATCCCTAGTACCAAAAAAAAAAAAAGTCTGTGGATGTACCTCAGTGAATTCAATTGCCTGCATTGAATTTAGTGCCCCTTAGTTCAATCCAGTGACACACACATACACACACCCCCCAAAAGTTGAATAGACATTCTCCAAAGAAGACATACAAATGACCTGTTGGCACATGAAAAGATACAATACCATTAATCATTAGAGAAATGCAAATAAAAACTACTGTGAGATAACACATCCCACAAGGATGAATAAAATTAATAAAACAGTAACAAGTGTTGGGTAAGAATGCGAAGAAATTCATTCCATCATGCACTGCTGGTAGGAATACAATGGTGTAGCCCTTTGTTTTTTGTTTTTTGTTTTTTTTTTTTTTTGGTACTGGAGACTGAACTCAGGGGCACTCGACCACTGAGCCGCATCCCCAGCCCTATTTTGTGTTGTATGTAGAGACAGGGTCTCACTGAGTTGCTTGCCATTGCTGAGGCTGGCTTTGAACTCACGATTCTCCTGTCTCAGCCTCCCTAAGTGCTGGGATTACAGACTTGCGCCACCGCACCCGGCTTGGTGTAGCCCTTTGGAAAAATATTTTGGCAGTTCCTTAAAAAGTCAGATGTGAAATTTTCATATATCCAAGCAATTCCACTCCTGGGTACCTGCCCCTGAGAACTGAAAACATGTTCACACAAAAGCTTGTATAAGAATGTTCATAGCAGCATTATTTATAATAACCAAAAAGTAGAAACAACCCAAATATGCATCAACTGATGAATGGATACATAAAATGTGGCATATCCATACAGTGAATCATAAAATATCAATAAAAAGAAATTAAGTAAGGATACTACAATATGTATGAACCTTAAATACATTATGCTAAGAGAATATAGCCACACATGAAAGTGCCTCACACATACGAGGCAAGTGCTCTACCGCTGAGCCATAACCCCAGCCCCCACACTACTTTTTGACATGTAGAATTCAGACACAGAATCAGTTTCATTTGCATAAAGAATCCAGACTACAAGGAAGGAGGGTATGTATGGAAAAGCTCAGGGAAGGAGACTTTCACAGGACAAAGTGATACAATTCCTCCCCATTTCCATTCAACAATTTTACTGACCAAGAGGCAAAGATACAAACCCTACTCCATATCCAGTGACTTGATGGGCCATACAGCTGATCCCAGTTATCACTGGAAAAACTAGTCTCTCACCCTGGAGTCCTTGAAGAATCCCTTGTGGTTATACAAAGCTCAGCTGGTTCACTAGAGCTTGCCCTGTCTGCTATCTCTTACCTATTCCTTGTTGATAGACCTCAGGGTTGTAGAGTGCAGTCTCATTTTAGAGGTGCTCTCATAGGCTGAATTCTTCTCAGCTATTGTGTGTTTACCTAAAGTCTTTTTAACTTGAGGTGGCAGGGAGCTGAACGTAAATACCAGCCTCCCAAACTGTGAGATACTCTATTATTATTATTCTTTTTTTTTTTTTTAATTTTTTCTTAGTTGTAGATGGACACAATGTCTTTATTTTATTGCTTTGTATGTGGTGCTGAGGATCGAACCCAGGGCCTCACGCATGCGAGGCAAGCGCTCTACCGCTGAGCCACAATCCCAGCCCTCTATTATTATTAGTAGTAGTAGTAGTAGTAGAAGTAGTAGTAGTAGCAGCAGCAGCAGTATTTTTGAGGGGTGTACTGGGGATTGAACTCAGAGGCACTTGACCATGGAGCCACATCCCCAGCCCTATTTTGTGTTTTATTTAGAGACAGGGTCTCCCTGAGTTGCTTAGTGCCTCTTGCTTTTGCTGAGGCTGCCTTTGAACTCTAGATCCTCCTGCCTCAGCCTCCCAAGCCACTGGGATTACAGATGTGCTCCACCACACTCAGCTATTATTTTCTTGATAACTTGTTCTTCACTCATTTTATTATATGTGGTGTTTTGATTTTTGCTGCTTCTAATATTGCTGTATATTTTGTTACAGAATTATGTTACCTCACACAATTTTCCTTAACTTCCTTCTTAATTTCAGTCAGTTTTCTAACGTACTCATCATTTTTTTGGTGGTATTGGGAATTTATCCCACAAGTGTTCTACTACTGAGCTACATCTCCAGCTCTTTTATTTTATTTTATTTTGTTGGTACCAGGGATTGAACTAAGGGGCACTCAACCACTGAGCCACATCCCCAGCCCTATTTTGTGTTTTATGTAGAGACAGGGTCTCGCTGAGTTGCTTAGCACCTTGCCATTGCTGAGGCTGGCTTTGAACTCGTGATTCTCCTGTCTCACCCTCCCAAAGTGCTGGAATTATAGGTGTGTGCCACTGTGCCTGGCTATTTTAAATTTTGAGACAAGGTGTTGCCAAGTTGCCACAGCCAGCCTTGAACTTGGGATCCTCCTGCCTCAGCTTCTTGAGTTGTTAGGAAGTGCACCACTTCTGGCTTTGTTTTCTTCTTTTAATTGAAGTTTTGGTTTTCCATAGGTACTGAGATATTATGATATTTAATTTTTTGGCTTTTGCCTTTGGTACTTGGCTCATAACTCCTTTCTCAAGGCAGCCACAGAAATCTAGAACAATGAGATAAATGAACCTCTTTTCTTCATAAATCACTTAGTCCTGGGTTTTCTGTTCTAGCAACAGAGAATGGACTAAGACAAGAAGCAAGCACTTTTGCCTTCATAGCGTTTTCTAGGAAAAAAATCCTAGAAATCAGAAGACCAAAGCAGTAATAAGGGATCCTATCCTTTCCACGATTATGGCAGACCAGGGATCTGGGAGGCTCCAGTTGCCATAACAGAAGACCACAGACTGGGTGGCTTAAACAATAGGAAATTATTTCTCACAGTTCTGGAAGTAAGAAGTCCAAAGTCAAGGTGCTAGCCTATACAGTCCCTTGGTGAGGACCCTCTTCCCAGCCTGCAGATGACCACCTTGTTGCATCATCCTCACATGGTGGAGAGAAAGCTCTGGTCTCTCTATCTCTTCTTATAAGGATGCTATTCACATCACGGGGAAACTACCTTCGAGAACTTATCCAAACTTAATTACTTCCCCAATGTCCTACCTCCAGTTACCACCATGTGGTGGTGGCGTGGGGGGAGTTAGGACCCAAAGGAGATGGACAATTCTTTTTTTTTTTTAATATATATATTTTTTAGTTGTAGGCAAACAGAATATCTTTATTTTATTTTTATGTGGTGCTGAGGATCAAACCCAGTGCCTCACATGTGCTAGGCGAGCACGCTACCACCGCGCCATAACCCCAGCCTGAGATGGACAATTCTTAACTCATGCTTTAGTGAACAGATTGTTTAGAGTTGTTTATGCCACCCAAGAAAAGTCAGAAACAGGTGACATCTGGGGAAGCAAAAGAACTAGTTTATTCATAGTCTTTTCCTACTGAAGATTCCCTGCAAAGATGATCATCAGGGTTGCTCAGGGAACCTGCCGCAGTCAATCTCAAGTGGTCTGATGGTTGTCATAGGCAACACTGCATCTTCCCTGAAAACAAGAAACAAATGCTTTCTTTACATCTTTTTTTTTTTTTTTTTTTTTTGGTACTGGAGATTGAACTCAGAGGCACTCGACCACTGAGCCACATCCCCAGCCCTATTTTGTGTTTTATATAGAGACAGGGTCTCACTGAGTTGCTTAGCGCCTCGCCATTGCGGAGGCTGGCTTTGAACTCACGATTCTCCTGTCTCAGCCTCCCTAAGTGCTGAGATTACAGGCTTGTGCCACCATGCCCAGCTTTCTTTACATCTTTGATACATTGGGAATGAAAGTAGAGGGGTAAGGAGAAAAAAATTGATTATTCCTATTCT
Source organism: Geosciurus inauris (assembly GCA_004024805.1). Classification (NCBI taxonomy): domain Eukaryota; kingdom Metazoa; phylum Chordata; class Mammalia; order Rodentia; family Sciuridae; genus Geosciurus; species Geosciurus inauris. The sequence goes on along the minus strand of PVHX01017889.1, from coordinate 2,055 downwards.
GAATTGAACCCAGGGGTTCTTTACCACCAAGCTACACCCCAGCCCTTTTTACTTTTTTTTTTTTTTTTTTGGTACCAGGGATTGAACTCAGGGGCACTCGACCACTGAGCCACATCCCCAGCCCTATTTTGTGTTTTATGTAGAGGCAGGGTCTCACTGAGTTGCTTAGCGCCTCGCCATTGCTGAGACTGGCTTTGAACTCGCGATTCTCCTGTCTCAGCCTCCCAAAGTGCTGGGATTACAAGCGTGAGCCACCGCGCCCAGCTCCTTTTTACTTTTTTTTTTTTAAATATTTATTTATTTTTTTAGTTGTAGGTGGACAGAATATCTTTGTTTTTATGTGGTGCTGAGGATTGAACCCAGTGCCTCATGCGTGCTAGGTGAGCACGCTACCACTGTGCCACAATCCCAGCCCCCTTTTTACTTTTTCAGACAGGGTCTGACTAGGTTGTTTAGGGCCTCCCTAAATTGCAGAGGCTGACCTCAAACCTACAATCCTCCTTCCTCAGCCTCCCTAGTTGCTGGGATTACAGGTATGTGCCACTGTGCCCAGCCTGAATTCATTTTATTTTATTTATTTTATTTTTTAATTAATTTTTATTGAGGCATTATCATTATACATAATAGTGAGATTTATTGTGATGTATTCTGAATTCATTTTAAAGATAACTAGTTAATGAACTAGAAGCTGAATATCCTCTGGGTTTTCCTATGGTGGAAAGAATTCACTTTTCTGGCGGGCAGGGATATCAGTAACAAACTAGCTATGTGATAAATAAATCAAAAGAAACTTAATGAAGATAAAAGTTTTCAGGTCTATAAGCTTGCTACTTAAATGTCATCTGAGGAGAGGTATAAATCAGTGGCTATTAATATTCAGTGTCCATGATAATCACTAGGGAATTTGTCCTAGTAATTCTTTTTTTAAACTATATATTTGTTTATGCACCATGTGTGCACCAGTAATTCTAATTCAGTAAGTCTGAATTGAGAAACTAAGGTATATGCAAAAAAAAAAAAAAAAAGCAGACTTAATTCTTTCCACCACTGTTCAGACTCCAAGCAACTTAACCTAATCTTTGGAACTTACATTCTATTTCATCATATTTTCTGAAATTATTGGGAAAAGACTAGGAAATTCATAAAAAGAAGGAGCTTGAACACTTGGCCCCCCTACCCTCTTTTCTTTCTTTTTTTGTTTTTGTTTTTGTTACTGGGGATTGAACATAAAGCACTTTACCAGTGAGCTATATCCCCAGTCTTTTATATTTTTTATTTCAAGACAGGATCTTGCTAAGTTGCTGAGGGTCTTCTCTTGCTAAATTGCTGAAGCTGGCCTCAAACTTTCAATCCTCCTGCCTAAGCCTCCTGCATCTCTAGGATTTCATGTACCACGGTGACCAGCTGATGCTGGACCTTTCACTGAAAATTTTCTTCTTTCCAAGATCCCATTTCCATCCACTACTTCTGAAATTGGGGGAAGTTTTGAATATATTGACAGAGCAAGAGCGATGAAGCAGCTATTGGCAGGATTTACCAGTGCTTGCTGACTATTTCTGTGGTAAAGTTACAACGTGGACTAGCCACCCTAGAAACAGTGAAGTAGAGTCCCACCTGGGTTTCAGGTACCAATCCTTAATTTGTGAAGGTGACTGTTAGGTTTCTGGTAGTACAGATATGATACAAGATGCCCATAGAAGATATAAGCAGAGTATGTACTATTTCAGAAGGAGGAGAAAGTTTTTTTTTCAGCTGGTAGAATTGGAAAAGCATTACAAAGATGGACATTTGAACTGAGTCTTGAAAGATGGGCAAGAGATAGACATGTGTAGGAGATTAAGAAAGACACTCCTCCCGCCGGGCGCGGTGGCTCAAGCCTGTAATCCCAGCACTCAGGGAGGCTGAGACAGGAGAATCGCGAGTTCAAAGCCAGCCTCAGCAATGGTGAGGCGCTAAGCAACTCAGTGAGACCCTGTCTCTACATAAAACACAAAATAGGGCTGGGGATGTGGCTCAGTGGTCAAGTGCCCCTGAGTTCAATCCCCAGTACCAAAA